>WURS02439162.1:0-15123 GCA_011762765.2 Rhinocypha anisoptera | reverse complement strand
TCCAAACAAAGGCTCTGCGGAACCAGGTGATGTCGGACATCACCGTGTCATAGCTCGCCACGACCAGGTCAGGGATGCTTTTTGAACGCCGCTGGCGAGCGATTGTTGTTTTGATCCTAGTTCTTTCTTCTTGCGTTCCGTTATACTTCAACACACTTAGAATTGGCACCCACTTTGATGCCTCAGAGGCCCAAGAATCGATGACGCTCAGCGGACAGATAACAAGAAAAGGAGCGTTGGTACAGGCTGAGTTATTACTTTCTCTAACATGTTGAAAAAGAGACAGTGTCTGAAGTGTCTTTCCTAGGCCCATTTCATCTGCGAGGATACTATTCATGCCGTTTTCTCCTCGGTGAACTAAGAACGATAGCCCTTCAAGCTGATACGGTTTCAAAATTGCCTGGATTCTACATCACCCGTCAGATTACTTTTTTTTCTCTGTATATCCACTCTACTTACCCCTTGGGTTGAGATATCGACTTGTAAGGACGTGTCTGCTCTCCCCAAAAATCCATAAATACGATGACCATCGGGAAGCAGTGGCAAAAGAACATCCTGATTAGAAGCAAGGAAGATATTTCGCTGTTTTCTCGAGCCCTCAAGAATATCTTCTTTCTGTTCGATAGGTGCCTGGAGTTCTTTGGCCCGAATGGGAAGTCCGATGTTCAAGCGTCCAATTCAACTAGGGGTACCGGGAGACACTTCAACAACCGCTTCTAGATCATGAATTAGCTTTCTTGACACAGCATCCAATTTGATTTTGGGTTTGTCTTACCGAAACCCCCAACCGGGTCCATAGGGGTTAACGGCGTGCTGAAGGGTGATGGCGAGAGAGACCGAGGAGTGCTTAGCCCTGAAGAAGAAGCACATGTGTCCCAATTCATCTTTTCCTTAGACTTCGGAAGACTGGTATAAGATCCCATATACAATTGAGTATGGTACTGGCAGCGAGGAACCTAGATACGAAGCATGAGCAGGAGAGAGAAAATGAATATATATCTACAAAGCTTGCACATGCTATATCAAAGACAAGCTCAACTGACCAAATACAATCAAATGGCGTGATTTACTCTACAATAGCTAAACTTTCTTATTATCTCGCGATGCTAAATGATTGCTAATTTCGGGGTATCTATACAATGCCTCGAAACTTGCGCAGCATCGACTCCACTCGATTGTGTTAAGCAGGAGTAAATATTTAATCTATTGAGCTGTAGATCAGGGACGGTAGTATTTTCCTTTCTTCTACAAGCATTTTGTGTTCATATGTTGCAAAGCATGGGGATAGGGTTGACTAGCTTTCGTTTTCGAGTAGGGCTACTTCTGCTTTACCATACTGATGGGCTCAGTAGCCTTTGGGACATCGTAAGGCCGAATGATAGCAATGAAGATTAATGTGGGGTTTGGGGTGTCATTTGTTTATTAGGTCTTCTATGAAGGTATTCACTGGGGTATATTCAAGCATTGAACTTCATCATATTGTTCCTGAACAATAGTACTAACAGACTCACCAATTCTTGGATCATGTAAAAATCAGTGCATCGGTCGAGAGACCGTCGTCTTTCAAATTAGCCCTAATCGAGGTTGCCTCATTTGGAATACAGATCCTTTGGCAACATTTTCTTCCCATCACCCTTCTTAAAGACCAACCTGCCTCTCTGCCCATCGCATCTAACGATAGAACTTCCTCCACGCTCTTTTACCTCGTCGACAATCTTCCTGATCAGTCCAGCCAATTTCTTCAAATCCTCCTGATGCCGCTCTTTCCATTTCTTGACCTCAGCTTTACATCTTCAACCACCGTTTCCCCGAATGCGCCCTTTTGATAATAAGCTCGTATGAGCTTAAGAGTTTGAGATATTCAGAGTTGCGGCGCGACTTCTTGAATATCGAGGTGTTTATGAGCGACACGGGTTTTGATCTCGAGAGTGGATTCGCGCGACACCACTTGACCTTCTCTTTTGACTGTCAATTTAGACCCGGAGGAACAAGGACAATTGGGAGAGCCATGACCATTAGACGAAGATAAAGATGAGGATCCGAGCATGTTGGAAAGGTGGTCGTGTCCGGTTCGATTGCCATTACCAATATATCCGTCTGTTTCATGGCGCACAAGAAAATTCAGATCACCGGAGCAGTACGAAATAATCCTATGAGGTCCAGTGCTACCACTCACTTGCTCAGTTGTATACGCCTTTCCGAATTCATGTCCAAAGCCCCTGAAGTCATTTGGCCCAACAATCTCGGGCGTCACTGCCTCCTCGCGACAAAATATCGCAGTATTTCCCGCAATCTCCACACCAATAACAAACGGCTCAAGCCCGCTTTTTGACAAGCTGGGATTGACGAATGAGAGAAGCTTGCGGATGTTGTTTCTGTCGGTTACGATGTCAATAGAGCGGATGTCGAATGAAGGGTTCGTGGTGTACAACGCGCGGAACAGCGGTTCGAGCGGACCGTCTGGATTGCGAGCCGCGTTTTGGGCAATGTAGATGAGGCCAGAGTCCTTTTTCAATAGTTTGGGGCCTTTGGGAGAGGTGTAATACCCGGAACGGCGATTGTGGGCGTGGATGCGTCAATCCAGTTGTAGGAGGACAAGTGCTTTACATCAGTGATTAGTGCCATGTTTGGACTGGAATATTTGTAGTAATTATGTTATTTTTGAGGGGTGGAATTAAATTCTGGGACCCGGAAAGAGGAGTCATACTGAATCTGATATCTGTCTGTGTAGAAGAATACTTTTGACATCCAAGTGAATTGACTCTTTGTTTGCCTACTGAGACATGTCTGGGTTCGGCTCCAATCTATATACACACTCTCCTTTATCTATGCTCACTTCGCTCGTGAAAAAACAAAAACATACAACAGCGGGGATTCGCTGGTGGTCACCCACCCAACTACTAACCGGCCGGCGTCTGGCTTAAACGCGGTCAGTAGTCGGGTGGCTGCCTCCCGGGTGAGTTAGAGGGTGATGCTGCTTTTTGGTCGCGCGACCAAGGTGAGTTAGGGTGAGTACACCATAGATAGGGTGAGCCATCACCCAACATCACCCAGCGCCGCGTAATCTCAATCCTTTGAAATCCTTCTAATCCAATGGCACGCTACAGCGACTGATCATTGGCTGTCATTTTCCAGCTCCAAACACTGAGCTATCTTGGCATCTGCACATAGCCACAAACCAATCTTTCCTTAAAAGTGATTCAACATAACTATGGATAATCCTTTTACTATTCTGTCGTTCTACCAGTCCACCTATCATATTCATTCATCATATAACTAGTTAACGTAGTCGACCACCGAACGGCGTCGACCACCGAGCGGCGCTTTTCTGTATTCCATATAAGATGATTGTTTGAATCTTGATATTGCAACATTTCTATACCAAAATACCTCAAATATTAGGCTTGCTGGAATCTATATTGTCTAAATAATTTATTTATATTTTTTATTAATTTTATAGTCTTTCTTATTTATAATAGGATACACATCTATAAATTACAGGTAATTACAAATGTAATTTATTTTACTCTATTTACTGATGTGACAGTTAGCAGGTGGCTGAAAAGGGCTACTACAGTGGCTGTTTCAGACATCTCTCTAACCAGTGCATATTCACACATAGCGTGACAACAAGTCAAGTTTGAGTCCAGATCTTGAACTTGAACTCAAGCCATGAGTTCAGGCCTTGGACTTGAACTTGAAACCTGTAACTCAAGAGTTTCACTTATCTTGGCAAATGAGTTTGGATCTCAGACTCATACTTGACTTATAACTTGAACTTGATCCTAAACTCTTAAGTCAAACTCAAAGTTCCCAGTTAAGTATAGCACAATACAAATAAAATACAATGTGATACAGGTGAGACTTGGTGAGTATTACATTTATATGTTATAAAGTATGCACTATTAACTATGCATTTTTAAAGTGTCTGTATAACTTATTGTGCAGCAGTGTTGTTAAGTGGCTGTTTAAAGGAGCCTCCACCAGACAGGCCCTTGCATTGATGATGCATGCAGAATACTGGGCAAATAGAAGAATATATAGTAAAGAAAATTATATTGCAGTAAAAATGATAGCAGCATATACAGCTATAATAAATAATTAGCTAACTCTGATTCTGTCAGAGTAGACTAGGAAAAACTAAGGGGTTCACCACCAGGCTCTAAGATATTATTCTCTTCTTTCATACATGTAAGATCCTGATTAATATTAAAGAAATCATTACTATACTTAACCTTATCCTCATCATTGTCTCTTCAAGCCACTGTAGATGACTCTGGCAGAGAGATGTCTGTATTATCTATCCCTTATTGAATATCTGGAACTGGTCCATCCATTGAAAATCCAAAATCTTCACACTGGGATAGCCATGATCAGATGATTATATAATGTTTAACTGTCATACTATGCATGCAATTTTATCAGTAGGTCATATAATTATAAGCAAGGCTGAAGGTTTATTCTGGTCCAACTTCTATGGCCCTGATAGAGAGGATATCTTTTACCATTCTTATAATAGTTAGGAATTAGTGCTGGATTGATTTCCATGCATCAGGAAGCTTCAGGTTCCAATTAAGTGTGTCTGCTTGTAAGTACTATTCAGCTTTTATCTACAATCCAGGCTAGGCAGACTGAGGACTATACTTTTACCCAGACTTCTTGCTGTACTGTTAATTAAAGATATTATTAAAAATATTAGTGTGGATAGTTGATTTGTGGCCAGTGGGTGTTTCTGTGTTGATTAGTTTCTTATACTGCTGATAATATCAGTTATAATACTTAAGAAACTGCTGCTTGTATGGTAATTACCATGCATTCTATTCCTGGGTAAGGATAGTTAGTGGATACCATGTAAAGTGAGTTCAAAGAGGGTAGTTTCACTCATATCACTGTTATAAAAAGATAACTTAAATTGTGGATCTAGGATAGTACCCAGATTATAATAAAAGCCATATTCATTCTTAGTCTTAGAATAGTAATGTTATAGCTTTGAATGAGCCCTTACCAATGCATCTGACAGCAGGTCATCATCCTTAAATCTATCAATGCTGTCTTCCAAATAGTTAAATATAATATTGTAGAAAGGGAATGCAAGATTAATAGTAGGTTCATCATGCCTACTCAGGGACTGGGTGAGGCTTGTAAAGGGGTGTAGAATATCAACCAGAGTTTTAATATGACACCACTCATCATCACTCATGCACAGGTTCTTGTAAGTGGCTGGTGTCATATAATACTATAACCATATATGAATAGCATCTTACATCTCCCATGCTCTTTTCAGCATGTCATGAGTACTTGATCATTAAGTTTTGACATCCTCTCATAGCATGATATGCTCATGTTGTTGTTTTAGGCTGTCCTTGGGGTTGTAGAATCACTGTTTATATAGATCCTGGAGTTTTAGGAATTATTCCTTTTTCTGGGGAGATGAGTTGACAGTAATAGCAATGGAATAGACCTAGTAGTGGAATGTATGTAAGTTTGATGCTTCACTTGCTTAACAAGGATGGACTCACCTTAGCAAAGGCAGTTATAAATGCATTCCTGGTATAATTTATATCATTTAAATAAGAACCATCCAGATATTTTAAGCAATATTCATCATGTAAAGATGCCTTGATGCTTTGGAGGAATTCCAGAATATATAAGTAAATAATATAAGTAAGATACCTTATTGTTCCATGTTCAGGGTTCCATTCAATGCCACACCCTTTACACTCTGTGGCCACCTACTTATAGAGAGTCTTATTATTACCTGCACCATCAGCAGTAATTATAGTAAAGTGTCCAAGCAGTCCATATTAATTAAGCACACCAACACACTGAGTACCCAGGACTGACCCAATATAACAGCCCTCCAGTGCTTTAAATCTCAGCAAAATCTCTTATAGCTGAAAGTTGTCATCCATAAAGCTTCCAGTCATAGAAAGAAAATAAAGGTTGTTTCTACTTATTTATATATTCTTGCACACAGCCATCTTTCAGTCTGCTTGAATAGCATTATAAATTTAACTGATGGCTTTACTGCACATCCTCTCTAGCAATCTTGAATAAAACTGTTGAGATGGAATTTCAGCTGAAGGCCAGCAGAGGCAGATTACTTACTGAAATTCAGGAAGCTTAATAATATGGAAGGGAATGGCCCCAGTAATTATAAACTGGAGAACAAGGATGGAAAGATGGTCAGGTGTGTATAAGGGTGGTGGTTTTGGGCAATATTTCTATATAAAATTAACAAAACTGAAGTTAATGTTCAAGAGAGTCCCTGGAGGAGGCTACCCTAGGGACATCTAGTAAGATATACCTTTTAGATATATTTGGTAATGTTTGTCTGATGTGCATCATCACTTGCCTTGTGCTTTGGAGATTGTTGATAGATACCACTGTTCAAATAATTTAATATTGACTTTATAGTTGCTGAAGTAAAGGGATGTTAGATTGTTACTAAACAAAAGTTGCAGATTAATGCTGATTTACTATTATTAATATCTGCTGTCTCTTAAAAATTCATCTAGATTCCTTGATTTCTTTACACTAGATTATTGAAGCAAGTCTCTTTTAATAATCTATGATCCTGTATTGCCTTGTAGTATAGTATGGTCTGGAATCATAGGATGAAAATATCATGTTGCTTAATATTATAGATGGCTTGAGTCTGATATCCATGGAGCCAAATTTCAATTCTATTAGGCACTTTATGTGGTTGGATATAAGACAGTAATACTTTATCACTATATACCTGTGCTTCCATGTGTTCCCAGGCTAAATATTGTAAGTTGTCAAGGTAGATTAAACTTTGGCAGCTCTCCTGGCTGGATGGGGGAGTTATCATGGGGTGACTGGAATCCATGCTGTAGTATATTAATATATTGTGATCAGCTGGCAACTCTCTGATGCTAAAAGAGGGGAGCATATCTTAAACTATCTAGCTAATCTATAATCTTTGCTTAACTTAATGATGAGTATATATAAGGACTGAATAATAGGAGATTTATCATGATTATATACACAGAGCAAGATTATATGAAATCATGGGTGTGGACTGCAGTAGTGAGTTCAGAGTTGGAGAATTATATAAACTAATTTTTTCTTTGATAAGTTTGAATTTGGATTCATACTTAAGTTTGTATTTAAGTTCATGTTCAAATTCATGTGTGTTTTGATAGATATGATACATTAAATGGTAACCTGTCATATTTAAAAATATATATATCATGCCAGGATAACATCTTATCTCCACTATTCCATATTATAGTTTAACAAGGTAGATAATCAGCATTCAGCAAATTATATGGTTTCATTAATTTATAGAAGAAAATAGAAAATAGAGGTAGCAGATAAAAAGATTAGTGTAATCTACTCTTAAGTAGGTATAAGAACAGATCACAGACAGGATTAACCATGTTTGAATCCAGGAACAACCAGTCAGGTAACTATTGGAGTATTAAATCTGCAAGGCTCTAATAGAAGCTGTTTAGGTATTATAAAGATCCAAGTCCTCATGTAAAAAGTTAATACAATGAAAGGTCATATAATGGCAGCATTCAAATAAATGTATAGACTATAAATATAATGCTGGTATTAAGGAGGGTCCATAAAGTAGAGACATTTAAATATAGTGCAGTAGATTTATGGTGTTGGGTGGAAATATACAAAGTATATATATTGGAATCCAACTCTAAACTCCTGTAGTCTGTGATGCAGCACAGTATAAAGGATAGGATAGCACCAAGACTCTAATAATGAACTATAGGATTAGAGGATGTCAATAATAGTTAATCAGGCTGTGCCTAATAGAATGTTCTTGCTTGATCATTAATTGGTGAACAACTATTATATTTGGCAGACATTGGATTCAGTATTGAACAATATACATAACTATGACTACTATATATATATATATATATATACAATGAGAGATATACTCTGTACAACATTTGAAGTATAATACAAGTACACAAGCTTGATCTTTTACTGCTTTTGATGAAGCATGTATAATGGCCACCATTGTCTATGGGGCACCCTGGAGGAGCCTACACCAGCCAGACTCCAGCCAGGTATTATCTCTCATAGTGAATTATAAAGCCATATCTTCATCAGAATGTGTTGAGAGGCCAAATTGCCTATTAAGGTAATATTAATATATTACTAACCATCACATGACCACTCACAATAATATTTGATGAGAATTGAGATAGTCTGGAGCAGGATATGGTTAATCTGCATAGTGAGGATTAGTATATGTGGCCCATTCAGGGCATACATTAGATAGTCAAGCACTCACCAATTTGTGTACTCTATGCTATGTTAGATAGGATAATATAACTGCCATTACTTGTTTTATTATCTGCTATATAACCTTGTGTAATTGGTCCTTCAGCTCCCTCAGTCTATTCCCCTAAGTTGATGACCTCTAACTAGCAGTTTCTGGATATATGAGACTCTGGAACCTGCTTTAATATTCAGATACAATGCTATTCAGATCATTTCCCAACTTTTATACAGCCCCCACTTGACTGGCACTATCTATCACTGCACTGATTAACTGACCTGCTCTTATTTATAGGAGGTTAGTCTACTATGCAAGATTCTATATATGATAAGGAGTATGTATATAGTATCATATCAGTAGATGAGGAGTAGGTTACAGGTGATAAAGAATAATATATTCCTTCCTTCTACAAGTGCAACAGGAGTGAAACAACTCTTATTTAAGGAAAGAGCTAGATAGGAGTGACTTTTATTGCCTTCCTCTGTTTCCCCTTCATCCATTTATTATCTTGCTGTCTCAGATAATTAATATAATCACAGAGACTAGGAGAAGCAGTGATATAAATACATATGTGACATTGGCCAGAGAGTCTAGAGATGATACTGAACACACCTGAACTGATGATCTATGCAGCCAAATTCATGTTGTAAACCAGACTCCCTGAGTTGTTTAGGGCTGTAAATAAGGAGCTCACCATCATTTACTGTTAATCCAAAGCTTGCTCATCAGGTTACAGATAAATCAATGATTAATTACTGCAAATCAACTAGTCATCAGACTCATTATACTTAAACTATAATACTTCTACTGAATATGTTATTTTCAGGACATCAAGACCTCCTAGAGAAGGCAGTGTTTATCTTGCTCAACCATATAGAAATACTGTTATGTCTTTTTATCATTCATAACTTGCAATTACAACCTAATCTCTGTATTAACCCTTTGAAACTCTCTATTCCCTAAGGATTAATGGATATTGATCAGGAGCTGAGCTTCCACACTGTATTAGATGGATTGGCTGAAGACACTAGCTTAAGCTATAATAATAAACCAGACTCTTGAATCATCTATCTCCCCTATTATTATCTTTGTATAATTATACTGTAAGGTGATGTATAGATACTACTAGATATTCAGCATTTCAGACTTCTGTATGCTGTAGATGTATACATATCAGTTATGTTTATTAACATAACCTATATTTGATATCTAATCATACTCTGGATCTGGTGTGCAATGTATTTCCAGTGGATCCTTTAGCCTTGATTAATGCATAGACCTATATAGGGTGCAAATAAAGGGTTAATGCATCTGGGTGAAACATCACTCCTTTAATCTATGCAATCTATATTTGATGTTATATATCACAACATCAGCTGTATCTAACATGAATTAACTATAATTCATTTCAGAGTTGCTGATATATACACCTCTGTATATTATAAGCAAAAAACACTATTCTTATGGAGCTGGTTGGAGGAGGCTCCTTCAGCCTATTATGTGGTTGCAACTGGTTCTGGTTTAACATATATATTATCCAGCTATCATGGTGTTCACATTTTTATAAGAGATGCTTTTTTTCTCTATTTTATTATATTTGGGGAGTTTCCTTTATTATTTTTATCCATCCTTAATCCAGGACTTCCTATAGTACTTAGCAATAATTCCAAATCTTAAGACAAAGGCCCTTTATCCTCATTTATAAGATATATACTAGGCCTTAATTACATTCACTATACCTGAAAATATCATCCTGATTTTATGGCAAGGCAGTATGATAAGACTTTTTATATTTTTTTTGATTCTATTATTCCTTCTTTTTTTCTTTCCTCTTCAATCTCTCCTTTTTATCTATAGTAATAGACTTTTTTATATTGATATAGGATAAGTTTGATAGTGCTGTACAATCTTTCTTTATCTATATACTGATATCTAATTGTATTCTTATTTAGAGAGGCTTTATATGGCATTTGTATTCAGTATGTTGCTATAAATATATGCAGTTTTTGTTAGAGTACTAACAGTTGATTGCTTTCATGTTTAGCACCTTTGGGCTAGAGGTGTGTGCTATATATTGGTATGTTGAAAATCTACTATATAAATAGCAGATTATTCTTGACTTCAGTTGATACTCTAAACTAGCCATTTCTTAAACTCTAACTCCCCTCCCCTTGACCATAGATCTTAAACTATACCCCAAGCATTGCTCTGCAGCCAGCAACTATAATGTTAATATTAATGATCTTTCTGTCTTGAAAGACAACAACCCTGGCCTAGTAGATACAGCTGAAGATAAACAATAGGTAGGCTTTTTTTTTAATGGAATTAAGATGATCAGCAAAATCTGTAATAAGATAGAGACCATCCAGTACAAGGATGAATTCAAACAGTGGCTCCAGAGCCACCTGTTCAAGCCATACTTTTTGAAATATCTTACTAAGGCATGGCTTCCTTGTGTGCAGACCAGAAGAATGGATGACTGGCATGGTACTTAAAGGATAATCATAACAGCAGAATGTGACAGCTCAATTAAATACACCTTAATCTATCCTGACACAGCAGGGTAGAGTCTATCAGACTAGAATATGAGGCTGCTCCTCAACACCTTCACTAAAAACAACATGCACCCTGATGGGATTCTTCACCATAAGATATGGATATGGATGGTGAAAATAAATCTCATATATCAGATCATTGTGATTATACAGTCATGCTTTGCAAATTTAAAGGTGACACATGACAAGTATGGTGGTTATAGTTTATTGGCATGCTCACCAGCTGAAATTAAAACCCTATATCAAAGCTCCTATGGAACACTACACCTTCCTCTGCATATGCATGGCCTGGGGGAGACTTCTCCAGCCTATCCCCTTAAAGCTAATTCCACTGTGTATGATGAAACCATTCTGGAACCACCCAGGGCTGAAGAAGTCACTGAACCCACCCTAAATCAGGATGCAAACCCCCCTGCTACTGATAAAAATCCCAAACTCATTGCTAATAAGGACATGGAAACCCCTGCTGTTAATAAGGACACCAAGCACCCTGTAAAAAAGTAGAGGCTTAAGGTACTACCCCTAATAGAAGACCCAGAGGACCATTCCATGAATGATTCTGATCCCTATTCAGATACTGCTGATGCTGATCCTGAGATATCACCCATTCCAGCACTCCCAAGCTAGCAGGATGAGATACTCTCCCTAAAAGAGTGATATAAGATTTAGAAGCAGTCCAAGACAATAGACATGCAGGATAAATGGTGGAAGATGTGGTTGATTAATATAGCTCTGGCTGACATAACAGCTGCTCATGCAGAACAGCAAGTCTCTAGGCCCCCCAACCTAAGCAAGGAAGAAACAACACATATGGCTGATGCATTAACAAAGATGGGGAAAACCCCAGATGAGGTTAAGCTGGCCCTCAGCCAGCACCTGTCCAGAACCCCATTTATCAAATCAACTGATCTCCCCTATAGTTCTATAATTTGGAATGAGAATCTAACTGCAGTAACACTTGACAAAGTAGATGAACTAAATTACCTAGCTTTGCTCATACTATCTATGCAGACTATTAAAGCCTTTGAGCAACATCAGGACTGGTTCAATCATGAAGAGTATCAATGACAGGACCATGAGAAGGCTTGTTAAGAGCTCAAGATAATTAATCCCAAGACCCTGAAGATTACTAATATATAATATAATGTGACTTTGCACTTCTGACAGCCAGTGGCAATCCACACTATCTGTGAGATGATGCAGAACTGCCTGCTGAAGGGTGGAATCCTTGCTGATGTAGTTGGTCTAGGCAAAACCTAGATAAGTGCCATATTTTTACTATCTGTAAGTGCACCCCTGTAGGAGCCTCCTCCAGCCCTATCATATCAGTATGCTTTCTGCTTGTCACAGCTAATATAATAACAGGAAATTAACAACCACTGTAATAACATGCCTGCTTATCCAATTTTGATTATTGTTTCACCACACCTAGTATGGCAGTGGGTTTCTGAACTGAGGGCCATCTCCAGCAAGTTCTATATCTATGTCTACTTTAGAGATGCATGTGAGAAGCCACTAGTGTATATTTTATTATTGGAAAAGCTTTCAGCCCAGTTAACAGTCTTTGAAGATCAGCCTGAGAACAACAGCACTGTTGTCATAATATCTTACCAGATCCTAAACTCTCATTATAGGCTAGGGAGGCATGCCCACTGGATGTAATAAATGCAATATGATCACATCAGCACTGGAACAGTGCACCAGACTATATGCTCTAGCTGGGGTGCCAGTTTAGATGGCCTCTTCTATCTTGTTATTCTAGATGAAGTGCATATATTGTGCAATTCTCATGCTCACCTCTACATATAGCTAATGGTTGAGTGCACCCTTCCACCTATTACTTATTGCTATGCTGATTTTCAATTTGTTTTATAATTTTCATGGACTCTAACAGTTCATTCTACCACCAGTAAACAACACTCTTTTTAATACATATGGCAAGGGCCTCCATTTCAACCCCTTTGATATTGATAAGGATAATCCTGCCTCTATACTCTGCCTTGCCCCCCTGGCCCTTAAACAGCACTTATAGGGGATTCTAGAAGAGAAGGATGCTAATAATAACAAGGAGACCTGCCTTAATAAATAGTAGATTAGACTGTGACTTGCAAAGGTATAGTATCATATCATGATATACTGTAGTATTAGTTTATAAATGCCCTTTTATTACAGCCCTTAAATCAGTGACTCAATCCCATCCTGTATCTGACAGACTTTTAAACTCTACTTCTACCCATGTGAGCAAGAACAGTACATCCTATAGAGCCAGAAAATTGCTTACCAGATGATGAGGAAACTCCCAGATCACCAGCTTGTATGGAATATAGTGAAGCTTCAAGAACTTGTGCTTATGATAATCTGGTTATGGTTCAGGCATGTACATAATGACACAAAGAGTACAAATGCCCAAATAATGGCTACACAGGCAAAGAACCAGACCTTGGCAAAGCAGTAGATTATATAAGTAATAAAGAAGGAAAATAAGTTGTTCAACCAGCAGGAGCAGGCCAAGTAAGATATAGAACAGGAGGCTGAGAAGGAAGTCATGCTGGAGAATAATCCTGAAGTCAGCACTATCTCTTTTAATGCCTCCAGAGAAGGCTCCTCCAGGGCCCCTCCTGCTACCTTTGAAGAGAATGTCATACAGGCTGGTTTTATGCCAGTTAACCACCCATCCAGCAATTCCTAACAGCTATAGGGAAGACCCTCCAAGGCCAGTAATATTAATGACTGTGAGGCTCTTATCTTCCTCCTGCAGAGATCCCCAAAACTTCACACACTTCTTCTAGTTATATAGCAGGAAATTTTTGATTTCAGCAAGAAATCAATTGTCTAGTGTGTAAATCCAGTGCAACAATTCTTTATTACTGCTGCACTTGGGCTTGCTTGTATTAATGCTGAGGTGTACTATGCTGAGTTAAGTATCACTGAAAGGCAAGACCTTCTTTATTAGTTTATTACAAAGCAAGACTTATGTATGGTCCTAATCTGTTCTTATTACATTAATAGTATGGGGTCCAACATGCAGGTGCAGTGTTGAAATTATCACTTATTTAATTTGCCACTCTCTAATCCCCTTGAAACACAAGCCATTGGGTGCATTTTACATCTGGGCCAACAGTCCACAGTCAAGGTGTATAGCTATATTATCACTGACTTCTTCAATACAAAGCAACTTATTAAGAATGTTAAAAAGGCATTGCCAGAAATAACTGCCCAGCTGAATATAAGTCTGTTTAGCAGTGCTTTAGAAAATGATAGTATTAGTTTAGGCTGCTGGATCTGAAATGGTGACCACTTGATTTTTCATGTTACTGATGAGCTTGCCAATTCATTACCTGAAGATATCCTTCTTAAAGATGATGATCTTGTTATAGTACTGTTTTATAATGTAAAGGATGGCACTGTGATTTATAATAGCCCCTCTGACTATAAAGCCAGCTCCTGATTCTCTGTTATATACTTTTAGATTTTTTCACAAACTGTTTTGTACCATATGGAAGCTAGGTTTTATGAATTTATTACATTAGGTTTATGATATTTTCTATAGATGTTTAGAAGCCTCTGTAATCATATAAACCAGTGTTATAAATATTATATTATACTGTATCATACAGTTACCAGCTTTACCACATTTGGTTATATATTTTAATAGGAAATAGATCAGCACTACTTGAGTCCAAGTGAGTCAAGTTCAAGTTCATATCTTGAACTCAAACTCAAAACCCATAACTTAAGAGTTTGACTTAACTTGGCAAACAAGTTTGGATCTCAGACTCATACTTGACTCATAACTCAAACTTGATCCCAAACTCTCAAGTCAAACTCGACTTGTTGTCACGCTATTCACACAGCCACAGGCTTTCCCTCCATAACAGGCCTGGGTTTCATGTCTCTTTGTCCTTTGATGCTAGTCCTAAATGGACCTTCAACATCACCCAGCAAGGTACTCTCACTGCGGCTGCTGCAGATGGGAGCTAAAAATGACCCCCTCCAACCATCATGTCCTCTCCAGTTCCAAGTCCCATTGTATCAGCTGTGTCCTTCCCTACTTGCTTCCTTCTTCTCACCAGCAAGCATCTCTTGAGCAGCATCTTGTGTCCTTTTAACACCTGTGCTTAGACTTGTTAACCCGACCCGGCCAACTCAACTCATAGTCAGACCCAACTCACAGTGAGTCAGGTTGAGTTGGCCAATCAGAACTCACACGTGAGTTGAGTTCATGAATTGAACTACTCACATTACTCATCCTACTCTATGGAGTACTCACTAGACCCACTTTTTAAACAGTGA
>WURS02439142.1:0-15126 GCA_011762765.2 Rhinocypha anisoptera | reverse complement strand
AGCCCTCCCACCCCCCCTTTGTTTTTCACCAAACCCACTACTCTCCCCTCCTCCCGCAACCCAGAAATGTATTGTAAAGCGGGTTGCTTGATCCACAGGATGGGTTGGATTGGATGGAAAATAAAAACCAAAACGCAGAGAATATTTTTATTGAAAAAGTTTCACAAGTTCTACACAAACAAAATTCAACTGTTGATTTCACAACTTTAGGTCACAAGAGGGGAGTATGCTTCTTTTCGCATCGCGGTTGATCCCCAATTTTATGACAACCTATGTAACCCTTCATTTTGGTCCAGTGAGGTACTGGTGAAACGTTTTTATTTTCAGAAAGCTCATTTAAACCCTTTGCCAGGGTCAGTGAGCCGAGATCACAATTTAATCTAGTGACTAACACTGATATTTAGTTACTCAATAGTCAGAGTGTATATGCTCACATAGATGAAATTCAATGAAACCAAGAGTGATGTTCTTAACTGAAACACATCTGATATAGAAGGACTAGAGATAGAAGTAGATGATTACATATATTGGTAGTTATTAGAATGAACTCAACAAGCCAACACACTGGTGGGGTCATGTTTTATGTAAGGGAGGATGTGGCTTATAAGAAAATTGACTCCAAAGTAATGAAGAAGAATTTTTGGCTGCTAACATTATGGGTAGTGATTGGCAGTACAGTATGAATTGTTATTTAATTCTCACCCAACAGCTCCCACAAAATGTTTATTGATGCCCTAAGTGATTATTTGGATAATAGTTGTAGCAATGGGACAAGGCAAATGTGAGATTTCAACATAAATTGGTTAAAAAAGGGCACTTATGCTACTAGTTTACAGAAGTGTTTCAACAGATCATTAAAGAATCCACCAGAGTATCTCTACAAAGTGAAACCCCCATTGACTTAGTTGCTATACTAACATAAGATGACTTGGAAATTTGTATTTTGGATTCACCAAGAATCACTGATCATATGCTAATGAAAATACAAACGCATAAAGGAAATGACAAGGGTAAAGGAGTATGGTTCATACATTCAAAGTATTATCATGTTAATATTTTAAATGTTATTTGAATGGTCATTAAATTTATTTCAGGAAAAGTGACTTGAATCTGAAGTATGATAACTTTTATAATCAAATAATAAATATAATAGACAGGTATATGCCAAAGAGAGCAGTCAGAATTAGATTTGGTTTAATCATGTCTTGATGCAACGAGATTGTTATGTTTGTTAACTGAATAGTAACACACTGATTGATATGCAATAGCGCCTGATGAGTCTGTTTTAGTGATGCCGGTAACTCCTGACTGGACCGGAATTGACAAATGCCCATCAAGTGGTGGCAACAGTTGAGGTCTGAAATTTGCAGTGTCTATATATAACAATTCCTCCTCATTTTAGAATGCTTTACAACATGCAAAAACTTAACTGATTATGGGTACACTAATGTGGAAGGATATCCTAAGGGAGTTTTCAAAAGCATTCTTCCTTCTTCTCCCAGAAAGTCTCCTTCCTGCTGTTTGGCTCAACTCCCTATCCAAAACTTCTGCCCCCTCATCTTCGTCATATGGAATGCCAGAAGTTAGGTCTGACACTTGTGGAAGGTCCAGGGTACCTGTGGAGAGGGGGGCTGCTGATGCATGGCTGTAGCTGGGATAGGGACCAGCTGCTTTTGTAGATTCTCCGTTCCCACTGCTGTGCTCAGCTTGTCCATTTGATGCAAGGTGATATGGGGCTGTGAACGTCTGTTTGATTCCATTTTTTTTCAAAAATTCACTAAATTCTGAGGCTCTAAACCCTGGGCCATTATCACTTACTGTATCATCTGGCATTCCATGTGTTGCAAACCAAGTACAACAACATTTAATAACAGTTCTTGCATCCTGAGCCCCACGGATTTCCTCAACTTCAATCCATTTGGATAAGGCGTCAACCAGGATTAGGAATGTGTGCCCTTGCATTGGACCAGCAAAGTCAAGATTGAGCTTGGACCAAGGTTTAGGGGGGGGGGTTTTCCATGGGATCACTGGAACCTTAGGGGGGTTGGGTCTCACCTCAGCACATTGAATACATCTCTGAATCATTTTTTAAATGTCCTTGTCTATAGAGGGCCACCAAATATGAGAATGCAATCGATTTGTTCCTCACAATACCTTAGTGTACCATGCGTAGGTAGAACAACATGGATTATCTTAAGGAAGAGGGATTACCACTTTCTCACCACTAAGTATGCAGCCATGTATCACTGAAAAGGTTCCTGGTAGTGCCTTCAGATATTTTGCAGCTTCTTCTGAGAGGTTTCGATTTTGCCACTCATGGAGGAGGGAAGCCATTACTTCCTGAAGCACTGGATCTGTAATTGTTGCAGCAGCTACAGAATCACTGTTTAGTGGGGAAATGTTAGAGGCATGTTGAAGCAGATGTACAGCAGGAAACATGTCCTGTGATTCTGGAGTTGGATACCTGCAGAGAAAATCTGCATTTTGATGATGCACTCCAGGACGATAATTCAGTTCATAGGTGTAACTTGCCAGGATTAGAACCCATCTCACCATCCTTGGAGAGAGTACTTCTCTAATGGGTTTGTCTGGGCAGAAAATGCCCAGTAATGGTTTATGGTCAGTAAAAATTATAAATGAGTGACCTATCAGATGCATGTGAAATTTAGTGATGGCAAGGGCTTCTTTGTCAATCTGTCCATAATTCCACTCACTGGGGCCAAGGGCTTGGGATGCAAACTGAATAGGCTGTTCAGTGCCATCTGGGAGAGCACAGCAGCAACTCCAAAAGGTGAGGCATTGCAGGTGACAGTGATGGGGAGAGAGGGATTGAAATGCCTTAATACAGGATCCGAGGATAGAACCTGTTTGACGTATCTTATACAATCTTCTTCCTTTGCAGTCCACTTTCACTGAGTTCCCTCTCATAACAGTTGGTATATTGGCTGGAATTGCTGTGCTTTATTGGGGAAGAAACAATCATAATAATTTATCATGCCCAGGTCGACCTGCGATTCTTCACGGGAATGTGGAGAGCGAGCAGCAAGCAATGGCTCCACCTTTGGGCGGAGGGGTGAGATTCTGAATGGAGTAATGTGGTAACCCAAGAACTCTAAATTTGTTACCCCAAACAAACATTTGTGAAGGCGGAGATGGAGGCCAGCATCCATGAATCTTTTCATAACTTGGCACACACTGTCCCACATCTCTTCCTCTGTCCCAGCCTGCACCAAAACATCATCTACGTAGATAAATAACAACTCCTTCTAGGCCTGCCAAGACGGTCTCCATAATTCTTTGAAATAGTGTAGGAGCTGAGAAAAGACCAAAAGGAAGTCTTTTTACCTGATACAGCCCTTTGTGAGTGTTGAGAGTCAACACTTCAGCTGTCTTGTTGTCCACGGTTATATGCAGGAAGGCCTCAGACATGTCCAACTTAGAGAGCCACTACCCACCAGCCAAACATCTCTGCATCGATTCGGATCCCATCCTCATCAACACAGTTATGTTTGTTAATTGAATAGTAACACACGGATATGCAATAGCACCTGACGAGTCCGTTTTAGTGATGCCAGTAACTCCTGACTGGACCGGAATTGACAAATGCCCATCAAGTGGTGGAAACAGTGGGGTCCGTAACTTGCAGTGTCTATATATAACAAAGATCTGCAATCCATGGTATATCCAGATATGTCGGGGATATATCAGAGATCTAAGTCACCATGTGCTGGCTGGGAATAAAGGATAAATATAGTAAAATTAAAATATACAGAGAAGTTAAAAATTGGGAAACATACAAAGGAGAGAGAAATAAGGTGGTGCAACTAGTCAGGCATGAGAAATGCAAGTATTATGAACAAAGAATTGACCTCAATAGTAGACACTAAACAAATGTGGAAGACTATTGCTACTCAAAATCACCTCTCAGCTAAATTGTGATAATTTTGCATGTGTTTTCTAATTTTTTTTGGACAGAAACATAAATAGAAATAAATGATAAAAAATAAGAGTCAATATTCAAGTACCAGCATTAAAAATTTAATTTACGTCCGGAAAGGATTTCTGTAAGAAAAAGAAACACATCACCGAGGACTGGTCCCGCAGTTCTCTGCATTGAAAACAAGCACTTTAAACACTAGTCCAACTTCCAGCCACTGGGCAAAAAAAAATTTACTTCCATTCTATTTCTGTGATATTCTAACAATTTTTAATTTACTTTTTTGTTCAAATGCGGCCCTATGGAGAAGAAAGCTGAGACACGTATAATTTATTTTTTTTTGTTTTCACAGTAAAAATTTTCACAAAGATTCATGACCATAGGTGATCTCTCTTTGTTAGTTTATTATTATTAATACAAATTTTTAAATAAATCTTGGAATTCCCCAGAATTTACCTTTGATGTACGCCCCCATATAAAAATATATTTATTTACAATAGAATCTTGCAATTGGCTACAAGCCAGGTGGCAAGTATAAAAATATGAATGAAACCAATGAACAGTTATAATGCGATACAGAAATACATACAATTAGTTTTTTCAGCATTCATAATACAAAAATAAAATTTTAAAAAAACACACTCTCGAATGTATATTTATAAAAACTGGATTCCCAAGCATGTTTATAAAGTTAAATTGGCCAAACTCATACTAAAACATTTAAAATTTTTGAAGCCCTTGCTTAAATAGTGAGAGGTTTTTCGGGAAAGGTTTGAAGAATAATCTTTCTGTGCCAATTTATACAATATCAATTAATTTCATTTGAATAAATTCATTCACACTAAAAAATAATTTGCTTAGCAGCAACCTTTTCACAGTACTTTTAAACATAGTAGTAGTTTTAATACTTCAATGGAGTTTGGTAAATTGTTGTATAAAAAAACCCCTTGATGGTCTATACCTTTCATATTCTTATTAATCCTGTGATATGTAACATGAATGCAACTTTATGCTCTGGTTTCATAGGTGTGAACATCACAATTTTTTGTAAACATATCTTGGTTCTTTTGTATTAAACTAACAGTTTCAGAGATATATACACGTGGAATAGATAAGGCGGCTAATTGATTGAAAATAGGTTTACTAGCTGCTCTATTGGCATCAATAGTTAGTGTACGTATTGTTCTTTTATGCATTTTGAGTAGCTAGAGTATGTTGTTCTCAGCAGCTGTATGCTAGAAATTTCCCTTAATATATGGAATACATAACAGATTTGGACCAATTTTTGGGTTAGCTTATGCATATGTTGTCCCAAGATAGGTTAGAGTCAATCCAAACTCCTAAAAACTTAGTTAAATCTTGTTCTTTTATGGGACAATTATTAATTGTTGGTTTGAAGTTTTTTGTTGATTTTTTTTTGGAATTGAGGTTTAAGTAATGGGTTTTACTTACATTTAAAGATATCTTATTGTCAATAAGCCAATTCATCAAGTTGTTTACGAACTATATTAACGGGAGAAGGACTAAGAGAAAAAATAAGAATTGCTTAGAATTTAAACTTTTTGTCAGGTTATGGAAAAAAAACTTTGCAAATCCAAAGATATAAACTTATTTAAATCAACATGTTACACTACACTGTAACATCATCAGGACATAATTTCATTTTATTGATTTGGGTGGAGGTGATAAAGTGTTCCTTGAGGGGCAGAACATCATTAAAAATCAGGATCTGCAGGCTGTAGGTATTCCTTAATTTGATGGGCGGGGACACTTTATTCCAAAAGAGAACTATGTAATTTGAAATTCAGTGCCTCTGTCCCAGTGCCTGTCCGGTAGAACTTCACATTCTTGAATTCAAGTTCATGGTTGTGAGAATTTATAAACTTACCAAACACCCCAGATTCATTTTATTTAACTAGAATTGTAGATATGCAATTACTGTTAGGCATGTGACCAAAACAACGTTATTTATTTATTACGTTGATACTCAAGTCATGCTTGTGATAGTGTCAAACTTACAGATGAAATATTGGTAGCTATTGCCACCATTAACATATTCTCCTGAATGATATACCATTGATATACAATGAAGCTGGCACAGGTTACTTTTCAAAGCATTAAATTCTGTAATGTCTTTGAAAACATAGTCCTCCACGGAGATATCCTCCTGATGAAAACTTTTTAAGTAATCTATCATGACAGAATGGCTTTAGAATTTAATACCGCATTTATTATGTGGGCACATAATATGCTGATATGTTCCACTGCCCATTTTCCTGTCTCAGGCACCTCTACTTGAATAGGAAGCATTAAAGGTTAGGCACACCCTTGGATAAGCAATTGACTCATGTGTCACATACTTACAACAATTTGCTTTAGGGTAGTAAAAACTTGACTTGCTGGAATACACATTTTGGCATGTCAAACAATATCTAGGTTAAATGGATAGTAGGGTTTCACCTTCCTATGATAAACCACCATTTAGAAAGCTGCCACGACAGTTAATTATAATTATTTCACATAATTTGGGGACTTATTCACCAACATAGTTTTTAGGAGCAACACCTTTTTCAAATGGCAGTCACTTCTGGGGATCGAATGCCTTACTTTACTTTTAGAGGTTAGTTGTGGAGAACTTTTCCACTGAAATTTAGTCTTCTTAGGAAGTTCATCTTAGTATTCAGTAATTAGATAGTTCACTATTGGGAATTTTCTAACATGTATATGCCCACTAGATGGCAGCGAAAGTTGTTTCTATTGAGTCTCACTCCTGTAAAAAAACAATTCGTTACTCAGGAAAAAGTTCTTCCATGTAAACATTTTTATTACTATAAATCTACTGACTTGAAGGAAATTACCCTGTAATTCCTTGGAGTGTTGATGATTTGTTCTGGAAGTGTTTAACATGCCACTCAAATGAAGGAGACAGGTTCATTGAAATGGTGGCTGACATAGAACTTTTAAAATTCATAATACATAACTTAAAGGCTAAAATAGGGCCCCTAGACCCACCCAACATGAAAGTAAGTTCTACCGAATTGTTAAACAAGTGAACCATGGTGGAGCCCACAAAATCCCCACTCTACCATCAGCCATTCTTGAAGGAACGCATTTCGTTTTTCGCTTTTTGTCCTATTTGTAAATATTTCGCCATGTTGCGGGTTAGTGCGCAGCCAATAGCGAGTTCATTAGTTCCGTAATTTGAATTTAAACTCAAGCGTTCAAAAAGATGTAACGTCAGGTTGACAATGACAATGGGTTCACCTGTCTTAATTACAAATTCGTTCTAATTCAGGTTCGCAGTATGTAAAAACTTTTACTTTCATATTTTTAATGCAATGTTATAGATTATTATCGTCTAGCATTACTTGAACCTCCATGTTCGCTTGCTTCACTTTTGAAATAAACCATATCGATGAAGCAACGAATTCGAAGTTTCGTGTATTTAAACCAGAAATTTATGTTGACATTAAGCGTAAATTAGCATAATGCGAAAAGCAAAGAATGGCCTCAAAGATAGCTATGTGTATGAGATCTATCTTGTGGTTTTGTGTTATTGGTATTGTAATGAAACTAATTTGCACCCGATTTTTGACCAAATAAGGAAAATTCTGTGAACGTAGACTGAGAGAAATCCCAAAACTTATAGTTTAAATTATTTACAAGTAAAATGGTTATTTACAAATCAATAATTTATTCTGTCACTGGTACACGTGAAATTGTTTATCTACGTTATGTAGACAGTTCTGAAGAAGAAAATTAATGACGTTAAGTTTTTCAAGTTACATGGGAGTGAATTTGATGATTTCATACCCTTTGCCTGTTGTGTTGAGGAAAATACATAAGCGTTCTTTTGAATTACATGTGAATCGCTACTTTTCCTGTTAATGTGATTATGATAATTGTTGTTGACAAATATTGATATGCCACTATCTGTGTCTCTACTAATAACAAAAAATGTATTAGCTCGATGTAAATAGTGTTAGTGAAACAGCTAAGGGTTAATGTAATTAATTACTGAGCTGTAACTGGGTTTAAATCAGAGAAGAATTGTTTTCCCTGTGAAAATTTCGACCACTTTCTTGTAATTAGACAGATATGACTAATCATGTGGGCCACTCTTCTTATACCAATCCTATAGCATTTGGATAGAATGATCTCATGGTTTGACTGAATTAAATACATTAGTAAGGTCAAAAAATACACAATGCAAAAAAATTACATTAGGAAAAGATACATTTCTTAAAAGGAATGAGTTGATGAGAGGGACCACAAGGAAAGCCTTGATGAAAAGATTAGTGAAAACCATATAATATTATATGGATATGAAACCTAGTTCACAAGGAAGGATGATGGGCATAGAGACTTTTGAGAGATGTGGGTTTGGCGACGGATTCAGAAAGTGAGGTGGATGGAGGGAGGAAAACTAATAAAGGAGTTCTAATGAATGGTAATTATACAAGGGGAGGAGAGGTGATTGTAGCGAGTGAAATTCAAAGAAGGCAGAGGAAAGGTGAAGATGGAAGGAGTACTCAAGAGTGGGTTTTCAAAAGCTGTAATGGAGTTCAGAATGTAGAGTGAGTGAGGAAGGGGGGGGGATAAAATAACGGAAATTAAAAACTTATAGCACTAAGTAATATTCCACAGAATTTTATTCTCAAGGTGTGTCTATTTAGATAAAATAATAGGTGGTAGGAGGTATGGTGATTTAAAGAGGAATTAAGATAAGATTAGACTGGGAAAATCTAACCTGAGGCATTTCAAAAACCTACCCTAACCTGAAGATTATGCGACTGCAGCAGGTGTCACATAGTGGAACTCCTTCATGATGGTAGGCAAAACAAAATACTTTGCTATTCCACAAAAAAATTTATTCTCTTTTTTACTGTGACTGGTTTCAATAGAGAGTATCATCTTCTGGCAAGAGATACTGAGTCATCTTTCACCAGAAGATGGTACTCAGTATCGAAACCGGTCGCAGTGAAACATAAAATTGTTTGTGGAACGTGTGTGCATAATTATATATATATTTATGTTTGTATATGAATGTATTCATAGACTATAATTTACTTGCTGTTGCCCTGTTAATCGTATATCTTAATAATGTACATTGTAACACACAGTTGCTATACTATCAGAAGGGTTTTGCATGTTTTTAACAACCCACTTTTTGTGTGTTTTAATTTTTCAACAGTGAGTTTTTTCATCAAGAATAATAACAGCCATTTATTCTTATGTTTTTCCCACTCACATTTGTACATATCTTTCTATGTGGTTAACAATAATTCTGTCATCTTTGTCCTATGTTTTTGCAAAAACTTTCACTTTATTTTCTTGTAATATTGTATTTATGACGAGGGGTCGGTAGAAGAAGGGTCTATTTAGTCTCGATCTGGCCCCAATAATGACATTTTATTCTTATTATAAGAGTATTTTGTTAGCATAAATACTATGTATGGTAAAAATGTTAGCTCTAATAAGTACAGGTCGGCAATGGTCACTAGTTGAGAAGTGGGTTGATATCCTGAAAGGCAATAGAGTCTGACATTGGCACACTCTTCTCAGTTCTCTGATATGCATGGCATATATTTCACTTTGTTGTAGGACTGGTGGGATGCCATCTGGAGTGAAAATGCCATAATCTGGGTGTGCATCAAAATGGATCAATATTCAATTCTGGGTCGCATTGGAGAAGGAGCTCATGGTCTTGTAATGAGAGCTGTGCATATTCCTACCAATAAGCAAGTGGCTCTAAAGAAGTTGTTACTAAAGAAGCTTGAAGATGGTATTTCAGTTACTATTATTCGGGAAGTCAAAACCTTACAACATATTGACTGTAAATATGTAAGTATATTCAATAATATTTTAATCCATTTTTTCATTCCTCTAAACTTAATTTTTAATTTAAGAGAAACAGTTTATTCAACTTTATTTAGAAGTTTTGTTGATTTGTGATTCCTTTCTAAGCGGTTGTATGAATGTCAAAAGTTCATCTTAGTATGCAGTAATTAGATAGTTCACTAATGGAAAAATTTTCTAACATGTATATGCCCACTAGATGGCAGCGAAAGTTGTTTCTATTGAGTCTCACTCCTGTAAAAAACAATTCGTTACTCAGGAAAAAGTTCTTCCATGTAAACATTTTTATTACTATAAATCTACTGACTTGAAGGAAATTACCCTGTAATTCCTTGGAGTGTTGATGATTTGTTTTGGAAGTGTTTAACATGCCACTCAAATGAAGGAAACAGGTTCATTGAAATGGTTATGGAAATAGGGCCCCTGGACCCTCCAAACATGAAAGTAAGTTCTACTGAATCATTAAACAAGTAAACCAAAGGTGGAGCCCACATAAGCCCCACTCTTCCACCAGCCATTCCTGAAGTGGTGGAGCATGCGAGAAAAACCTCACACAACAAAGCAGAAGAAGTCAAGAAATTCCATCGTATTGATCAAAGGCAAAACAATATGAGTATGAACCCTGACAACGAAGTCATATTTTTCACTGTTGGTCGAATGAAAGATGCGGGGAATGCGAAACTCTTTCACTATCGGCAGGGCTTAGTCTCACAACATCAATTCAAGTCAACTTCAAGCTGGTTCCAAAAGAATCACATACATGTTTGTGGGACAACTGGCCAACGAGACCACCGATGATGATGCGTTCACTGGTGACCTCGTTACATCTCCATACATGTTACATTCAGGATTAGCAGTTCAAAAGGAAGCAGGTCATCTCTTCCTGAGAGGTACCAAGTTCTAAAATACTAGAATGCGATCACAGTTTCATTGCAAAATATCACTTGTAGGCTTGGCAGGGTGGTTTCTGAAAACCGAGTTATAAACGAAAGAATTTCCGAACTTGAGTCCCAGATACATAAATGTTTTTGAACAGGATCTCTTGAGGCACTCTCCTGAAATTTAAAGAATTTCTTATGAAGAGGGTGAAGTAGTGTGGAGGCTCTTAGTGCATTAAAATGCTCTTCCAATGAGAGTGAAAATTTCTGTCAGTGACATTGACCATACATACTGTGCTAACCGAAGTCAGACTGGAAGTCTTAACAAACTATGATAAAAACTTATAGCACATTAGGCATTCAATAACTACAGAAGTGACAATTTCCTGTAGAGTTACTTCCCTTGGTATTGTCTGGTAGTACCCTATTTCTTGTCCAATCTGTAATAATTTCCTTAAACTTCTAAATGGTAAACTATTCCAGAACCCCTGGAGTTAGAAAAACTAAGCTGGTGAAATATAGATGGGTAAGTGGTGAAAGAATTTTTACAAGGAAAGCAGATGGAAGCAAGCATTATTATATAATTCGCTGCTTGAGGATTATCACAATGTGAAATAGGGTGTTATCACTGCCTCCAGCAACAAGCCCCCCCCAATATAATTTTTAATAACAATCAATTGAATTGGATATTGAACTGCCTCCTAACTTAAAAAGTTAAACTGCTCTCTATCCTGATGATGCTTCCACTTTTGTAATCTGCCATTTGATCTTCAAGGTGTAAGACTCAACATGCTCAAATGGCAATCACTACTGTCAGACTTTTTTCTAATGATCTGCTGCTGAATAATTATGTTACCTAGTTTTCCCATTATAATCTTCATCCTATAATCATCCTACTCTCATCATATAATGTTCCCATCATCATCATGCTGAAATACTTTTTAAAGTTTTTGGTCTACTGATCGATAAAATCCTTAAACGTTATAACGTATGAATAAATGGTGGAAAAAAGAACATGAACTGGTTTATTTATGATGGAAGAATGATATATGTAGTATTTTGTCTAGAGAAACGCTTTTGATGGTTTACCATGCAGATTCAAAAATTCAATCTATTTCATTGCACACTTTGGGGGAAATGCACAAGTGGCCTCCACGCTGTTCTCCACTCAAAAACGAGTCTTAAAATAAATTGTTGGTGTTTCCATAGGAACCCCTGGGGGAGCAATTTTCAGGCTCTGAACGTGTGTATGTATCCTAACACTTCCCACCTCTGTATATGCTTAACTGTGTTGTTTGTAAATAAAAGTCATAAATCTCAACATGCCATGAACATTATACCAGATAGAGAAATGATATATGTATGATATAATATACATTTGAACTACTATGCTCTTTCTGTGTGTCAACGAGTTCTTTTTATGCTCTACCAGAAAAATTTACAACTGTCTTCCGCTTTGCGTCAAGGATCATCAACTTAATTTTTTTAGGCATAAACAATGAAATAGTAACTAGTAAATAAGGTTTATTATGAAATCTGAAAATATTTTTGTAAAGAAATATAATTTATTAATGCAACTGTAGTTATGAAACAACTAGCACACAATACAGTAAAACATCACTTAACAGTCCCTTGTTCAATCGATTCCCGCTTTAGTTGGCTAGTCTGGAGACCCCCTTTATACCTTATGAATCCAGCAATACTGTAATAATAATATTTATTTTCCAAAGACTTAGTACAAGGTATAGGATTCGTCACAAAAGAAAAAAGTCATAATTGAGTACAAAAGAAAACAAACAGATTACAATGAGTTGTCTCGAAAAAATTCATCTAAAGAGTAATATTGCTTCTCTTGCAGGAAGCTTTTAACTCTTAGTCTAAAATTGTGTGTGCTGACAATGTTTGTCAGCACACGTGGCAGTCTATTATATATTTGTATCCCCAAGACTTTTGGCCCCAATGAGGCCAATTTTGTCCTAGTATACAGGGTGCAGCACTTAAATACGGACAATTTAAGATTTTTTCCTAAAAGCAATTTATTCACACAAAATATAAATGAAACAGAAAATTCTTTTACATAGTAATTGCTCGTCTTGTTAGTAACCCTTTCGACTATGCTAGAAACCTAATAATCAAGGGGGTTCAAATCCGGGCTATTCAGGGGCCAAAACTTCGTAGTTCAGAACATGTCTACATTATCTGACAGCCAGTTTTGGACTAAATGGCTGGTGTGAGCCGGTGCACCGTCCTGCTAAAAGACATATTGCCTTCCCGAGGCCAAAGTTACCATCCACGGTTTCACGACATTGTTCAAAACACGCAGATGCCCATTTTTATTGATGGTTAGTCCTTTTTCAAAGAAATGTGGTGGCATGATATCACCCTAACTTGACGCAACACCCAAGACATGAAAGCTAGCCGGAAATTTTGTTCGTGCAAAAATCGGGACGTCCTCGGGGTCGTGGGTGAGCCAGCGATCATTTTTACGGTTCACCTTTGCGTCAACAGTGAAAATCTTTTTATCAGAAAAGAATCTGATTAAACCGGCCGCTTCGTTTTATAACCAACTCAATAAAAGTTTGCAGCGAGCAACCCACTTTGTTTTGGCAGCTTCAGACATCATCTGTAGCACCCTTATTGTGTACGACTTGTAATGTAAGTCCTCTGAAATCAGACGCATTGTTTGCTCGCTGACACTCAACACTGATGTCAATTTTCTCAACGATTGCCCTGGGTCCTCCGAAATCAGCGCCTGAGCTCTTTCCACGACTACTGCCATTCGTGACACACGTTCCCATGAATGAGATTTTCTCGTCGGGTTACTGTAGCCTTCCCCAGATATCTCAGAAGCATTGTACTTATTCACAATATCGTAAACAGTTGATCTGGGGTACCCAAAGAATCGAATGATTTCAGTCGCCGAACATCCAGTGCGAAGACTTTCGATAATCGCGGTTTGTCGGTTGAACTCCGCACTTGAACGTAACATATTGGCCATTTTGAGATTACAACTGTTGACTAGACCCCTATGGCTTTTAGGAACGCCAATCGCGACCTCTGACGAAACTACGATATGGCGGGAAATTCAAATTAAAATTTGCCTGGATTTAAGAGTTGCAAATACTTAAAGAAGAATCAGGCGAGATATAGAGACACTTGTTGTTTTTCTGAAGATGGTGCTGTGCGCCGAAACTCTGAGTCAAATAAATATTTCATTCTGTGGAAATTTGCCTTATCTTTTCAAAATGAATATATCGTTATTCCACTATATCTCGCCTGATTCTTCTTTAAGACTTCGATCACCTTCGTCAATAACGATATCGAGAGAATTATCATTCCAAGAAATGTGCCCAGACAAACCAAGGAAGAAGGAAAAACTCGAGAAGAAAACCGAGGAAATAAATAGTAGGGCAACACCATTTGATCGTCCATATTGATTCCTGCTTCTTGCCAAATATTCAGATAGGAAGTCATTCTAATCCTTATGAATCCGTTAAAAAACCTCAGTGTAACGTTCGAGAATGCCCTACGTTGGAAATCACAAGGCGCACACAAGGTTATTCAGATGCAGGAATTATTCGACCCCCACGCTATTCTCAGTATCCACTCATTTCATATGCTTTTCTCCCACATTTGAATTACGGTTCCCCTTTACCCTCAAAACATGTTGAGGCAAGCGGAAAGAGATTTCAATTGCTCATGAATGATTCTGTAAGTTTGGTAAAACGACTTGAAAAAGTAGGACCGTATTAGCAGTTCCTATAACCAATTAAAATTTCCATTTAAACTATTGAAATCCAGGGTACCCGTATAAAGGATTTAACTGGAAAAGCAACACTCATACAATAAGCACAAGGAACCACTCCATCGGCATCCATATTCCAAGAACACACGCACACACACCCAACTGCAAACAATAAATTTCTAGTGTCAAGCCGACCGGATTTGGGAATTACACTGAAACGATTGAAACAAGACATTCACGTCTCAAAAGTCTTGAAGGATTTAAGAACGGAAACAATGCTTCCGGTCGCCTAAACTTGTCATCTCGTTTTGTTGTACATAAATTACGTTAAATTAAAACGGTTCTCAATTTTATACTACACATTTTATATTTTATTTCAATTTTCAATCTACAAAGAATCAGCCTGAAACCATTTTACATAACGATTTTTAGCGTAATCATTGTCATTGGTGACGCAATTATTGTTTTCAAGGTCCTAAGGATGCTCGCAATAGTGAAAAAATATTTCAATTACTAACGTGAGACGGACCAGGAAATTTTTAACCTGCCGAGAAAATAAACAAAACCGAGAAGTACTACATGTAAGCAATTATAATAAACTGCGACAGAACAAAACCACCAATCAAAACGTGGCGACGGGGTGCCTTAGAATGGGATCGTGTCGCTTAGGATCCCCGGATTGGAGGGCACGTGAGAAATGGGAGGGG
>WURS02439132.1:0-15127 GCA_011762765.2 Rhinocypha anisoptera | reverse complement strand
CTACTTAGTTTGACCAGATAATGTGCTCTATTGAAAATGGAATATATTCCATTTGGCATCAAAGTATTAATTCACCTTTCACACTTCTTGTTAGTTGTTATAATCGATTCTAAGTGCTGTTCTAGTTATAGAATCATTAAGCCAACAAGTAAGAATCTTGTGCACTATTTAATTTGACCAGATAGTGTGCTCTATTGAAAATGGAATATATTCCATTCGGCATCAAAGTATTAATTCTCCTCTCACACTTCCTGCAAGTTGTTCTATTCGATTCCAAGTGCTGTTCTAGTCATAGCATCACTATGTCAACAAGTATAAATCATGTACACTACTTAATTTGACCAGATGTGCTCTATTGAAAATGGAATATATTCCATTCGGCATCAAAGTATTAATTCTCCTCTCACACTTCCTGCTAGTTGTTATAGTTGATATTTTGCTTTTCTAGTCATAGCATCATTAAGCCAACAAGAGTAAACCATGTCATCAACTTAGTTTGACCATTTAATGTGATCTATTGAAAATGGAATATATTCCATTAGGCACCAAAGTATGAATTCACCTCTCACACTTCCTGCTAATTGTTCTAATCGATTCCAAGTGCTGTTCAAGTCGTAGCATCACTATGCCAACAAGTATTAATCTTGTGCACTACTTAGTTTGACCAGATAATGTGATCTATTGAAAATGGAATATATTCCATTTGGCACAAATATACAAATTCACCTCTCACACCGCCAGGTAATGTTCCAATTTATTCCAAGTGCAGTTCTTGTCATAGGTTCATTATGCCAACAAGTGTGAATCATGTCCACTACTCAGGTTGACCAGAAAGTGTGCTCTATTAAAAATGAAATATATTCCATTTGGCACTAAAGTATTAATTCATGTCTCACACCTCCAGGTAATTTTTTATTCGATTCCAGGTGCAGTTCTAGTCATAGCATCACTATGTCAACAAGTGTTGAACTACATCATTGACTTAAGTTAACCAGAAAGAAGTGAAATTGCAAAATCGAATTTTACATAGAAAGCATTGCTCTGGTTGGTCTAAACGGGATGTTCCATAAAGCACTTGAAACCAGGGAGACTAGGATTCGTGTGATATCAATTAGAAAGCGATTCTGGTCGTGGTTAACCAGAAGATGCTAGTTGAGAAACTCTGGTTTCGTTGAAACTGTTGGATGGATTGTTTGGAACTGTTGAGGCTAACCCGCAGAGAGATTGCTTTAGGTTGTTGAAGCGTCGTAAGAAGAGAGTGAGAATGAATGTGGGAAACCGAGGCGGAATTTGAGGTGAATGAGTGCACTAAAAGACTGTTTAATCGATCGGAAATGCTTCAGCAATACAAGTCAACCACACTTCATTAAAGTTGTATCTAATCAAACATATAAAACTTAAATAAACATAAACAAAACACTATATTTATTTACAAGATAATTACCAATTAACAAAAGTAACAAAATAAACCAAGAAGTAGAGCAAGAATTACAAATAGTATTAGCAAGAACGTAAACATACGGCAACATGTGGGAATTGAGTCAAAATCTACCCAAGTGGCGTGAATATCTGTTTATGGATTGAAATAGCCTTTGTGATGATAGCAGTTCATGTGAAAGTACTCAAAAAGTTTTGGAGGTGGGACTAAATGGGATAGTATGTACGAAAGTAGAAAAAAAGTTTTGGAGGTGGAGCCATTATTTTGGAAGAATAGGGAAGCCCGTTTGTTTGAACTAAATTGATTTAGAACGTTAAGAGTCAAACGGCTTGGTTGCTCATCATAGGTTTATTCCTTCTCCTCATCAATGATGAGTCATCATCAAGACATAGGAAATTTTTTAAACTTTTTAATTACCCCCGAAATCTTCCCAAAAGGTAAAGGTAAAGAAGTATTATGAAGTTATCACCGTAAAGTAGTGACTTAAGCTGAGGGTAAAATGAAGCAAACCATGACACGTGGCGTATATCATGGTCACATAAAGGTACTGTAAAAAATAAGAATGGTGTCATTTTGAATCAACTACTTTATATCACTCTGAGCTTGCTTAATCACTCACAACCACTTATTCAATACAAATATACTTATTTCAACTATTTGTCACAGAGTTTTCAATTTATAAACTACACTGGTTGACTTTCCAGTAATTTATAAAATACTTGTCTTTAACAATTAATTTTTAAAATTTAAGTTTAAAGTACTACTTAAGACAGCTTTACTTAAATAAGAGTAAACAATATCTAGCATTGAATGCTATATTTGAGGCATCCAACTTGTTTCTCAACTATTTTTACTTGTATACGAGTTAGGATTAAACTTACCTTACTCTGACTCAAAATAAGGTTTCCAGAAACATCTTATCTTGGCAGGGCTTTTATACAGAGAAACTTTACGGAATTTTTCTATGTAAATGAATAATTAAGAACTAAGGCGAGATTAAACACATTCAAACATATTGAACACAGTTCATTTACGAGTTAGACGCAAAATTAGTGTAAGAAATTGAGTACAATGTTTTTCATTGAAAACGATAACTTCGATCGAATCCTACTCAAGCTGTACGGAGTGTTTGATGGGTTGTCATTCTGGCGTGGCAATCAATGTTTGATTACCACTGTGATGACATGTCGTGGGCAGCGTAACTATACCATCAACGGAGTGGCCATCTCTCTTCTGATGCTCTTCTACTCGTCTGAGTTTGTCTGGATGTACCTTACCCGAGACAACTCAACCCCTCCGTTCTACTTCGAGTATGACGTAATCCATGTGATAGTTGTGCAGTACGGTCACACCAAGCCGTACCAACTGCTCACCTACTCGGCGGTCTTTTTCTACTCCTTTCTCTACAACCAAGCCATCTACTTTCCACCGAAAGCCTCCATCAATAACCAACTCTTCTACGAGGTGATCTCCACCGAACTTGATCCAGTTCAATCGCGCTACTTTGGCGATTTTGACCGAATGACTCAAATACAAATTAAAGTTTTGATTCTTATACTGGAGATTGTTATGTTTTTGGTTAGATTCTTCTCCGGTAACTCACAGGTTTAACTCAATAACAAATAATCTTACACAAATTGTTTTTTGTTTAAAATAGCTCTTGGCTTTGTACTTTTGGTTCCCACCATAGTTTACTTTATAGCTTTCAACATCAATCCAGATCCATTGCGATTTATCATTCTCGTGGTGCAAATCATACCAATTTCACTTGCAATTTACAAAACTTTCAAGCATTCTTTCTACAAGTTAAGCTTTTCGTTCATCATGTTCTACGTCTACATCTTTCGATTTGTCTACATTAACCACCTGGCGAGCAAAATAAACAACGTAAGTCAATGGCGACAAGTGAAGTGTCTTCTCGTGAACTATGTGCTCAAAAAACACAACAAACTCTGTGATGAACAAAATCTGGAAGATGAACTCACTTTGGAGCAAGCTGTTGGCCATCTTTGTGTGGCTCAACATTCCCATCAACATCTACTGGTTGAATCAACTTTCCAATCTCAAGATTCAACTCTCGGAGTACGTGGTTACCCTTATGGCAGGTTTATGTCAATTGATCGGCATCTACATTGTGCTTCTCAACGCGGCACTCATCAACCGACATGCTCACAGGTGGCGCCACCTTTACAACTTGCAACTATCACCACGACAACAACTAACCCTATCAACCAAGTTCAAAATCTTGATGTTTATTGAAAAGCTAGGGTCAAAGAGAAAGATTGGCATCAGTATTGGACCTTCTGCAGTGGTCACTATCAATGGCTCAGTTCAGGTATTGTTAGACTACTACAAGTACTAACTCAAAAATAACAAATTACAGTTTATTTTCATGTATCTCTGCTACTTTTTGATGATCAACAAGTTCAATCGAGAACAGTAAATACAATGTATTTTGTTTGCAAAGCCCATATCACCAAGTGTAGATGGTATTCAGTTGTTATTCGGCAATTTTATTCACATTACCATAACCAAAGAAAATTCTGGCAACATTGGCTCAATACAGAAGCAACTGCTTTCAAATAACATTAAACTTGTTTATTACTGACTTAATGCATTTTTTTCAATACAATCAATACTAATCGAAACTATCAACGGTAAAATAAAACAATAGTTAACTATAGTTAAAAGCAATTAGAAGTCTCATAAACCGAATCTCTCGAAAACAAATGTGAATGTCCAATAGTGTTTAAAGTTAAAATTAAACACAAAAAATGTTTTTCATTAATAATGAAACCTTTGACCGAATACTACTTAAGTTATACGACGTGTTTAATCCGTTGCTATTCTGGCGAGGAAATCTACGCTTGATTACTACTTTGATGTTATGCCGTGGACAGCGTAACTACACCATCAATGGAGTGGCCATCTCTGTTCTGATGCTCTTCTATTCGTTTGAGTTCTTCTGGATGTACCTCACACGAGACGACCCAACCATTCCGTTCTACTTCAAGTATGACCTACTTCATGTTGTAGTTGTGCAGTACGGTCAAACCGAGCCGTACCAACTGGTCACCTACTCGGGTGTCTTTTTCTACTCGTTCCTCTACAACCAAGCCATCTACTTTCCACCAAAATCCTCCATTAACAATAATCTCTACTACGAGGTGATCACCACCGAGCTCGATCCAACTCAAACTCACTACTTTAAAAAATTTGACAAAATGACACGAATACAAATTAAACTGTTGATTCTAGGATTAGAAGTAGTAATGTTCTTGGTGAAATTACTCTCAGGTAATTCTCTCATTCAACATATGATCACATTAAATTTTACACAAATTGTTTCTATTTTAATAGCACTTGGTTTTATACTGCTGGCTCCAACCATCATTTACCTGATAGTTATCAATCTCAAGCCAAATCCAATAAAATTTATTTTTTTCGCAATTCAACTTATACCAATCTCAATTGCAATCTACAAAACGTTCAAACATTCCTTCTACAAGTTAAGCTTTTCGTTCATAATGTCCTATGTCTACATTTTTCGGTTTATGTACCTCTCCCAACTGTCGAGTAAAGCTAACAACATAGGTCGATGGCTGACGGTGACCTGTGGCATTGTGAAATACGTACTCGAAGAACACAATCAACTATGTGTCTACATTTGGAAAATGAATCCTCTGTGGAGCAAGTTGTTAGCCATTTTCGTGTGGTTCAACATTCCCATCAACATCTACTGGCTAAATCAACTGACCAACTTTAAGATTCAACCATCAGAGTACGTGGTCACCATTCTGGCAGGTCTATGTCAACTGATCGGCATCTACATTGTCCTCTTCAACGCGGCACTTATCAACCGTAAAGCTCACAAGTGGCGCCACTTCTACAATCTACAACTCTCACCACACCAAAAACTACCACTACCCATCAAACTCAAGATTGTGATGTTCATCGAAAAGCTTGCGTCAAAGAAAAAGATTGGAATTAGTATTGGACCTTCCTCAGTGGTCACCATCAAAGGTTCCGTTCAGGTATTGGGTTAAAATATTCACAAATAGCAACAATAGTAACAATTTATCCAGTTTCTTTTTATGTATCTCTGCTACTTTTTGATGATCAACAAGTTTAACCGAGAACAATAATTTAATTACGTTTTTTGTGCAAGTTTATCTAGTAAGTAATATACAGGCTATTGTCGTCATTGTTGCAAAACTTAACAAGAAACTCACGAACCTGAGATTAGAAGTCTCGTGCTTTCCAATGTCACTAATGATAGGTATTTATTGGCTACTTTAAGATTGATTAGATTATTATGTGTCTCTTCGGAATGCATTCCCATTATTGCTCAATTAAACTCAAGTGGCCACATCCGTATTTTCCTGGATTTGTTCTTTCTTAAAAGCGTGATTCTCTACCAACAATTTTTGTGTTGACAAGTCACATGCAAGTGAATTGGACAATGAAGTTGATTGCAATATTATTTGCCACTGTGGCGGCTGTGAATGCGCGCCTAACGGTGCCTGATGACATTCATTTCTTGTCCGACGAGTTCATTGACTATATCAACAACGTCAAAACTACATGGAAGGTATGTGGGTTAACATGTAAAATGTACACTAAATTGACCATGATTGTGCTAGGCTGGTCGTAATTTTGATGCGGACACTCCAGTGGAGACCATCCGTAAATTGATGGGCGTCCAAAAACGACCCGATGGAATGAAAACACTGCCCGCTATGGTTTATCCGGATCTTGAATTAGAGGATATCCCACAAGAATTTGACGCTCGGCAACAATGGCCTAAGTGCAAGACCATCCGTCAGATTCGTGACCAAGGCTCGTGTGGCTCGTGCTGGGCTTTTGGAGCGGTAGAAGCCATGTCCGACCGTATCTGTATTGCCTCGAAGGGTGCCATCAATGTGGAGATTTCTCCAGAAGACATTTTGTCTTGCTGCGAAACCTGTGGTAATGGTTGCAATGGTGGCTACCCAGATTCCGCCTGGCGTTACTGGGTTAACCATGGTGTGGTCACCGGAGGACTCTACGGCACACACGGCACTTGTCAACCCTACAAAATAGCCTCGTGTGAGCACCACGTCACGGGCAAACTGCCTCCATGCGGAAAAATTGTACCCACACCGCACTGTGAAAAACGCTGCGCAACGGGCTACAACAAGACCTTTGAGGCGGACAAACACTACGGCACCAAGGCTTACACTATCGTGCGAAATTCGCAGCAGATCCAGAAAGAGATTATGACTCACGGACCAGTGGAAGCTTCTTTCGTCGTGTACGCCGACTTTGTGCAATACAAAAGTGGTAAGTAGTAAAGTGTTGCCTCGTCAATAGATCAACTTTAACACTTGCTTCCAAGGTGTCTACCAACGACACAGTAACAGCATAGTCGGTGGACACGCTGTCAAGATTCTTGGTTGGGGCGAGGAGAATGGCGTGCCCTACTGGCTCGTGGCTAACTCATGGAACCCTGACTGGGGTGATCAGGGATTCTTCAAGATTCTCCGCGGTCGCGATGAGTGTGGAATTGAAAATGACATTGCCGCTGGACTGCCACGTCTCTGAACATTGGAACTTAACCCTTGATCTAAACCTGCACTATGTGAAATTATTTATTTTAAAAATAAATTTCTAAAAATAAATTAAAACGTAATGGGAAAATGAATATTAAAACTGGTGGCATGACATTTAACCACTGGTCATTTAATCATAACCAAAACATCACAAATAATTCCAATATAACATACATTAGTTAAAAGTGCGAATTTTTGATTGAACAAAACGGCTGTTCGATTTTTCTGCATGCGATGTTTTTCTAGAATATAGGCGGTGGACAATTTATGAAATTTTGTTTTTTAAACTAGATTCATTAACGAACTATTTCCAATTTTTGTCATAAAAAGTTGTTGGTTCTAACGAATCTAGTACCTTTGTATGATTATCAAGGTAGCAGAAACTGAAATTTGACAGTTTGTTCTTTGTTTGATTAATAGCCATCCAAGAGAGGGCAAAACTTAATTTGAAATTTATGGCAAGTTCTATAAGTTATGCAAGTTTTAAAAACAACTTAAGGTGAAAATTGTGCACTAAATCGAGTCGCACTTATAGAAATAATAATAAAAATTGAGTCATTTAATATTATGATAATTATCTAATAGACCTACTAGTTTGGGTATCAATATGAAATTACTAAAATATGATAATGCACCAAAGTCGATGTTGGCATGCCGTTCCCAACTTTAACGTGAACTGTTGATGAGAGTTATTCTTGTCATAAACACTAGCACTGGTTATCACTATAATTAGTAACCACTGCTTACTTCTGCTTTGACTGGCAAAGAAGTCAGAAGCAATCAAAATGTATGCGCAGCATTGCATTTTTTAGCTTAGACCGTGACAATGTTTTACTTTTCAAACGAAACATTTGACCAGAAACTGATAAGATGGTACAATGCATATAGCAAGCGCTCGTTTTACCGAGGTTACCGCAGTACCATCAGTGCAGTGATCACTCAGCGAGGTGAGTGGAAATATACCATCCATGGCGTTGTCATCTCCTTGATCTTACTCTTCTACATGAGCGAGTTTTTCTGGTTGTACGTTTCGCAACACTACGCGATCACGCCTGCCTACCTGCAGTATGACCTAATGTACCTGATCGTGGTGGAGTATGGTCGCACCGAACCGTACCAACTTCTCACCTACTCGGGCATCTTTTTCTACTCCTTCCTCTACAATCAAGCCACCTACTTCCCGAGGAAGAAGTTTATCAACACATATCTGTTCTACGAAGCAATGACCACAGAACTCGAACCCAGCAAAGCTCGTTACTTCAAGGACTTTGACCAGGCGACACAAATGAATATTAAAATTCTGTGCATGATATTCGAAGTCATAATGCTCACACTGATAGCAGGCCATGGTAATTTAGTGAATTTAAACTTTTAATAATGTTATATTGACACGTTGTATTTCTAGTATTGGGCGTGGTGATATTAGTCCCTACTGTTCTCTATTTCTTAGTGATTAATATTAACCCTACAGTAGGAATATTCATGTTCATGTTACTACAAATTCCACCAATAGGAATTGCTATCTACCACACTTTCAGGAACTCCTTCTTCAAGCTCGGTTTCTCGATTGTCATGTCTTATGTCTACATCTTTCGTTTTGATTACATCAACAACTTATCGTCAAAATTGAATGGCATGCGTAGCACACGCAACAAGTGTCGACTGATTCATTACATTCTAACCGAACACAATCTGCTATGTAGTTACATCTGGCGCAGCAATCCTCTGTGGTGCATACTGTTAGCCATCTTTGTCTGGCTCAATATTCCGATTAACATCTACTGGTTGAATCAACTAACCAACTTCAAAATGCAACCCTCGGAGTATGTGATCACCACACTGTCAGGCATTACGCAAATAATCGGCATCTACGTGGTCATCTACACGGTAGCACTCATCAACAAGATGGCTCACAAGTGGCGTCCACTCTTTGCACTGCAAATCTCCCCTCAACACGTGCTTCCACTGCGAAGCAAACTCAAGATCATGGGAGCTTTTGAGAAGTTAGCTTCGAAGAGAAAGATTGGCGTCACCATTGGACCCTCCTCGGTGATCACCGTCAAAGGATGTGCTCAAGTATATAATCTCAACTAACCTTCACTTTATCACTAATTTAAATAAATTTATTTTCAGTTTATACTAATTTACATTGGTTACTTCTTGATGATCAACCAATTCAATCGGGAAAATTAAAGAAACATTGGGCCGTATTTATCTGTCTCCTTATAAGGATCAATTTTGTTAGAACCTAAGAAACAATAAACCTCAACAATATTCTAATTCAATTAAACAAGTCTGTATCAATTAACTTCAATTAAAATGTTTAAAGTTAATCTTAAAGAGGACAGACGAGCTATTAACTTGAAATCAATAATAATTCAATACAATATGTGAAGGTAATGGTCACTTTGACATGTTTACAAAAGTTTATAATAGTGCTCTGGTTAGGTTGGGATAGTTTAAAAATATTCTCGTAATACTAAAAATGGTATATATAGTATTTTGGTGATATTCTATGTAGGATAAGTTTGTTTTTTGAATTCTGAATTGTTCAGTAGTGTGATGATAAAATTAGAAATCTCTCGCTGAATACTTTTCCCAAAATGACGGTAACAAATGCATAGATTTATTTGAAAGTAAAATATGTTGGAATTCAACATTCGTTTGACTTTGCAAAGTCCCAAGGTCACCCTACTGGCATCTCATATTTTCCCCACCAAATCATCACTACCACTACAAGCCACTTGTCTGATTTCGAGATTACGGAAGCGAGAATACCAACTTTCTCTCTCTCTCTCTCTCTCTCTCATTCTATTTCAACCTTGTTCTAGTGGAGAGTCTACTTGAGATCGCTATTGCTCAAGTACTACTCTAATTAGACTGATTCCTCTGATTAGACAATTGAATGCTTTCGAAATTCATTTTTATTTTTTCTCAATCTTCTTACACATCTAAGTATAGGATCACTAGAGAATGCTCTTGACACTCTCACATCACTGCGGCTTTTCCCATTGAAATGATAAGGAAAATATAATTTGTTTTGCACTACTACTGCTACTAAAATAAAACTAATTACAATTTCACAATACACTATATTATACTTGAAAATTGGAAAATTTTACAAAAAAATATCTTGTTAATTTATAACATAGACTTCAAATAAATTTTATACGTTTCTATAACTGTAAATTATTAATAAAAAATAAAAAATAATATATTAATTACTAATAATCTTGTAATCCAAGATGGACATTGCAAACGTACTATTTCAAACTTGTACATAGTGGTTTATTTATTATTTATCCAAAATGTGATTAATTGGACTTTGGACCTAGACTACAAATAGGATTTTAGTGATTAAGTATGTTCTAAAATAGTTGTCTAGTAAAATCGTCAGCCTCGACAATGAGTACCTGTGATCTTATCATCGCCCTTTGGCCATCTTAATCAATATACTGTTGTGTTGTAAATAATCATCATTATGTTGCAAACCGGCAATTAATTTACACTTAACTAAATCTCTAAATTGAACATCACAACAATCTAAATTGGTGATTATTGTTGATCCATAGGTGATACCAATGAAAGGGTAGTGGGTGTATCTTTAAATCCAGACTGTCTTCTCGGGTGTATATAAACTGGGACAAGGTCTGGTGCCAAGGCATCGTTTCTACTTTAGAAGTCAGTGAAACCACCGAAAAACTTCAACATGAACAAGCTGATCGTGATCGCTATGCTCGTGGCAGTGGCTGCCGCCGGTGAGGTCAAGTTTCAGGACTGTGGTAAGTAGAGGGTGTAGATTGAAACTTAATTGAAACTGATGTCTCAATTTGGACTCTTTGGGCACAGGCCACAGCGAGATTAAGAAACTGCTGATCTCGGACTGCTCGGGTGACTACTGTGTGATCCACAAGGGCAAGAAGCTGAGCTTGGAGGCTGACTTTGTGGCCAACCAGGACTCGCCTACTGCTCAGATCAAGATCTTGGCCAAGGTGAACGGTGTGGATCTGCAGGTGCCCGGCATCGAGTCCAACGGATGCCACCACATGAAGTGTCCCTTGAAGAAGGGTGAGACCTACCAGTTCAAGTACGATCTCACCGTGCCCGAGATTCTGCCCAATGTGAAGGCTGACGTGACCGCTGAGTTGATTGGTGCCCATGGAGTGCTCGCTTGCGGCACTGTCCACGGCGAGGTCCAGTAAACACCTCACCAACAACCTTACTCAACCTACTCTTGCCCAACTAACCCCTGATGTGATCTTCACTTCACTATAATAAAATTTGTTTTTGGAACACTAATTATAATTTTATATAAGCTACAAAAAAACTTTAGAACTACGATTAACATAAAACTTCCAAAATATCTACCTATCTCATACTACCGAGCTTTTGAACAATTGGCGGACTTCTAATGTGCATAAATTTGGGAATACACACGAGTCTTCTCACTCATACACACATCCTCCTTATAAGGGCATCTTTGGTTGACAAGTCTAAGCATGCAGTGCCCAGTTTGATCATTGTAGAATTTGACTTGTTCATATTGCTAGTTGGTTGGTCAGATTGGTTAGATGGTTCAAATGGAGGTAGTTGAACTTTTGACAATTTGACATTGTCACAAATTTTGCATTGTGCGAATCTTCTTACATGTTTCACATAAGCATAATACCAACAACGCTCGGGGTTTTCATTTTCTTTGTGAAGAGTAAACCCTTCTTTCATAGGCTTGAAATTCTGTTAAAACATATTTAAAATTAAGAAATACAAATTATATTTTTATGATTTTACCTTAGGATTAAAAGTTAATTTGATACATCCGCTGTCCGAATTCTTTAAACAGTTTATATAGTTGTTTGCAATAAAACAGTTTTACTATGTTATTTTACAATTTGAGGTTCGTCATCACAAGAGTTAGATTTCACAAATGCGTGCCCCAAATTTAAATATAATCAAAATATTATGCTCGTTGCATTCCCACTGATTGCCAGACACTTCTTGAAGCCACAATGCTTGAGTTTCATTATATTGTTCAGAGATTTTGTGCTCACTAAAGCCACTCATCACAAAAGTTCTAAATAAGAACACACCCGCCCACACTAGCGAATGTCATATGGGGTTTTCACATAAAGCGTATCACTGCATTTCTCTATAAGTTTTCTGTAATTCTTCTATTCTTCACTGTAATAAAGGTAGCATTAAAAAACAATAAGTGTCCATCTTAAGTTTGAAAATTATTTTATTCGAGTATAAGACAGTAAATTATTAAAAGATTTTAATATAAAACAATTGATTTTAAAAATCAATTTAATAATTCCATTTAATCAAGATGATAGTAATTGAAAAATAATTAAAATATAAATTTACAAAATTCTAGTGAAATGATTTAGAATATAGCGTGCAATTTGTATCAAAAGCGTTATTTTTATAATTTAATTATTTATTAAAAATTTTTAGTGGCACGCTAATTTTAATGGATTTTTTAATTTTGGTCAATATCCGGGTTTGAGAATGCAATTTTGTTACTAAGTGACTCCATTCTAGACTTGATGTTTTAAGCGACAATTTCACATATACTGTTGTAACTTATCAAGTGACATGTGGCGACAATGGATACCCAATTTGTTCCAAATCGAACCAGTGGACAAATTCACCTGGGTCAATCTCTTGCTGATTTGTATTCGACCCTACCAAACACTGGATTATTTGCGGATCTACTTTATGATAGTAAAATTAATGCGTCAAGGTTACTCCTATCTGATCCTATGGCTCTTTTGTATATTCAGCATTATTCGTTTTGTGCAAGTGATAATGCCAATCACAATGCAATTGCCGCCACAACAACGCGAACTACAACTGGACATGATCTATTTGGCAGGTATGCCCGACTGGGTCAACTACATTAACGTGTTAGCACTACTGCTAGGCATCTATTTTTACTATCACGCTTTTGTGGTGTGTGCACACAGTCCAATCACCAGATCCATATTCGACTTACTGTACCTTGACAAAAGCGATTACTTTATCTTCGAATGGATCGTTCGCAAGCGTCGCCGCCAACGTACCATACATCGCATGCGTTACACAGCTTTGATTATTATTAACTGCAATCAATATGTCGTTTTCATGATTGGTAAGTGGTCGTTAGCTTCAAAAATAGCCAAAGTCAAAAATTAACTAGAAGGTAGAGCTAAGTTTTGAGCAGGGGACACACTTTAATTAAGTAAGCAAAATATTTGGATTTTTCATACCCTCTTTTCCCGTATGATAAGCACTTTAGAGAGCCTCGGTCTGTAAAGACGCGGTTCTCTATTTGATTACTAAAAAACACTGTCCAATGAAGGAGTTTATGAAAAATTTTAACCCCCATCCTCTCTCACATGCTGACGCAATTAAAGTACGGCCCTCAAGGTACAAAGCATTTGAATCTATAGTAGCTCATGATAATTTAGTAATCGAAGTTTTGAGAAGAATTGAGAAAAAACTCGACTCTTAATTCTTGTCCCAATAGATGGCGCTCGTTTTAGTGGTGTTTTTCTGGGGTATGGTTAATTTTTTCGAAACAATGTAGAAAACATGACAATCGCCTGCTTACCGCTAGATAACGCCACAGGCTATTGAAGAAAACAATGAGAAAATCTAGCCATATCCCAGAAAAACACCACTGAAGCTTGGTTCTCGGTCTTCTTTGAACTCTATTGAACTCCAAAGTATACCTTCAAATATTTTTTTGAAAAATATTGAACAGATTTCCGTTTTTAAATTCCCGGGAAGTATGCTAGATGTTTATGTATGAACTGACGCAACAAAAGATTAATCACAGAGAATATTGCAGTAAAGCTGTCTTTCGCCTACTAAAAATTGAATACCTTTTATAGACGTTGTCGTGGTAATGACGCAGATGCTTCTATTCAAAAACTACTGGTCTCAAGCCAATCAATACACCACCTCCTTGTTGATTCAAATAGTCCTCTTTGTGGCGATTGAGCTCAACGCGTTCTACTTTTACGCATTCTCCTACGCCTCGATTCACTGTTACAACATGATGTTGAGCTTGGTGATGATCACTGCCACCATGGGCTATCTTCGTCTTTTGCAAAGTGTTGCTCTGATTCAAGAGTCGAGTGTCACCTCATGCTACCGACGGCGAGGTTCGATTAAGATGGTTCTACTGCGTTTCATTCACCACCACCTTGACTCGCTGTGGATGGTGGGCCATGTGAATCGAGTCTATGGTCGGATGCTTCTCGCACTGATAGTGCTACTCACACCAGTCACCTCAACCATGCTTCTCATGTTGATGTTGCGTCGCATTGTACCGGAAGCGCAAACCGCCTATGCGCAAATCATCTTCTCTATCTACGCCAGTCTTCTTTCTCAGTTCTACTTGGCAATCAAGTTTCCAGGTCTAATCCATGAACCGGCAAAGCGACTGATGTCACTGACACTTCAATACAAAGAGCACTATGACCTGAGAGAACGGCTCAAGGTGGTGAACTTTTGTCAACACTTTCACACTACAAACCAGTACGGCATCACCTACGGCCCGCTTGGACTCATTCAACGGTCCAGTGTGGTTGAGGTTAGTAACCTTCATCCGATCATACCTAAAATACCATTTTATTCTGTTTCAGTTTGTCGGCGTTAAACTACAAATACTGATGTACTTCTATGCCCTGCTCGAAGCTCGTTACGCACAATAAGCTATTTATATTTCCAATAATTAAACAATCTACTATTATCTCTTGGAATTCTACGCTTAATTACGCTTTTATTGTATCAGATTGAAGACAAAATTGAGAATTAATTTTAGTGAAAGCAGATAGATGGCGTCACACATTCAAGCCAATAGATAATATTTTAATTAAAAAGTTTTTTTAGATCCTTGAGTAATCGGACTCAGTGAAAGCATAAAATAAACTATTATCTTTAAGATGGATTTTCTCTAAAACACTTGTCGCGTCTCAAGCGACTCCCCCTTGTGTGCAGCAACATTCTCGAGGCCACTAGTGAGGTCATTCTAAGAGGTATGTCATCTGTGAGCGGTCCCGGTCTAGCAGAGGTGGTGAGTGTGTGGTGGACGTGCATGTGACTCATCACA
>WURS02439122.1:0-15128 GCA_011762765.2 Rhinocypha anisoptera | reverse complement strand
AATTTGTCTGTAACCTTTTTTGTCGTATCAGGGTCAAACGGTTCAATAACGGCTGTGGTGTGTTTTCTTGTGTCTGGTCGGGGTGGTGGTGGCGGGGTCTGAGGGAGGGGGTGTTGGAGGCAGCGTTTCTGTCAAATGGAAAAGGAAACAATTGGGAGTGGACGGTGAGTGTGGGTGGGCACAGGAGGGAAGGAGTCGAGCTGCTAGTTATTTCCCATTATATTTTATCCCTGATCACACGCACGACCGAAATATTACGTTCCAGAGTGCCTGCCAGTTACGGTTTCTGTTATGAAAGGAAGCATACCCGGAAAGCTTTTTCAGGGATGCTGCGCAGCATCTCCTGCGAATTTTCCTTAAGTGGCGTTAATGGAGTGAAGGGAGCGAACTTCCAAGGGGCATTTCAGTGTGAATAACTAAAGGAAATATGCTGGAGGTAAGGTGAATGTAAAAGTAATATCAATTTTGCCTTCATTGCGGAGACATTAGGACGATTAGGTAATCTTTTAAATTTAACCTTATTTATTAAAATTACAATTTAAAAACACCCATTCCGCGAGCGAGACTCGGATTACGCGTACTGTGGAATGGCAGGAAATGATGCGTATAGCTATAAGATATAGTTATACTCATATAAAGTTACGTTAGATAACATATAGTTTAAATCAACCAATCTGAAAAATATAAATTGACTATATAGTCTAATAATAGTATATTTATTAATAACATAGATAAATATGGAGATGAAATATATCGAGATATATTAAATATTCATATATTTTACACATACATGGAAAGACATTATATTTCAGTATTTAGAAATAAATATCGATATATCAAAATACATCGAGATATCGATATATTTACATGTGTGCAACCCATATCTATCTACAACACATATGTACCAGCCCACCTCTCTCAACCTACTGTGAATTTGTACTACCGATAGAGTTATAATGGGTAGATTGAGCCTCCTGGCTGCGCAGTAAAGAGAAAGCTGTTCCGTCACTGAAACCACGTGACTTTTCCGCGGTGGCGCGCGATTGGTTTAAAAATAAATTTCATACTACCGCCAAACCATTATGCACTTATTCCTGTACACTGTAATCGCAAATTCAAAATTTAAGGAGCGCAGGATTACATATGCAAACAGGAAAAATCACAAATTTTTCATTTAAAAAGTACCACAGAACATAAGAAAACATTGTGACAACAAAGTCTTACTCAATTTCTCGGCGACAATATTATACAATCGAATAAAAACTTGAAAAAACGACAAAAAAATTAAAATTTAATTTAAATACGTATAGTTAATAAAATACTTAATGAAAATATTAATCACTTGGCATTTTACTCCTACAGAACTCTTAATATAGATAAATAAAAAGGTGACAGAAACCATAACAGAAACGTCATCTTTCCTTAAGTCACGTGCCCAAAGATTGCGAAATGCGCTGTAGCCAACACACGCTCTGCCTAATAATAACTCTATGGATTGCTCAATGCGTAGGAACCAAAACTCGCTATACCTATTATTAGAACTGTATGATACTACCCGCCTCACATACTTCGCATGTGTTCCATAAACAATGTATATAACAATGAATTGTTCTAATGCCATCCGAGATCAACATCTATACAAATTTTTAAAATTTTTTATCAACAAAGAGTGTCTCAAATAGAGCTCAGATTTGATGACAGACAGACAGGCATCCAGAAGGTTAAAGAAAAGTGGGTAAAAATATATGTGGTCGAGGAATAATGGAATGATAGTGGAACTTATCGAGCAGCCCAGCATGCCATTAGAGAAACAAAGGCGATTTCTTCCGACTGCAAAATATTCACTCCTATGGCCAGTCGCCCATTTTACTTGGTCTACTACCTACACCATGGGACGATACCTGGCCCACCACATGAGGGGCTCATGGACTTCATCCTAGAAATAAACATCACTGAGAATGATGTGGCGGCTATTTTTGACATCGCATCTATATTCGCCGCTAAGATTCTCTCAAATGGCGTAGAGCATTAGAAAACATCCTTCCCTTGGGTTCCAAAACGATTTCTCCGCATGAATTGGTTTCACCGGATGAACAGTTATGGAATGAGGGGTATTACGTAAGTGGGAGATTTGCCCTTTCCCGTGTTCACAAATAAAATTATGAAGCATTCTTTAGAAGACGTTCTGACGTCATCCAGTCTTAGACCATCCTGTTTCCTTCGCCGTTTAGATGACGCTTTCGTCATGTTCATTCTGAATAGAGAAATTTGAGTTAGGAAAGGTCCACGCCGTTGCAGTACGTTTACGTTGCCTCCCGCCACCAACTGCAAAGATAAGCTCCCAGAAAATTCATTTACAAATCAATAATGATTTCTGAAGACGAGTCGGATTAAGCGAAAGACTTGGGCGTGACGGAGAACACCGTGAAGTACAGCTACACGGAGAAGTAATTAGTATCCGTGCGAAATACTTTTGTATTAAAAACCCAGATCAAACACAGCAAACCACCCGCAGCAAACGCAGCAACCATAACATCCAGCATCGAAATAATCATGAAGCGCAATTCCACAGTCCTTAAGAAAAGAAGGCATCTCACCGAGACACATAGCGCTGTAGAATGCGATTCCATACCTTCTATCTCTAAGCCTTGAGGAAATTTTTAAACTCCTGTGCTCTTATGGTAAATCATTCATCGTGAATCTGTGGGTGGCAGACTGAGAGAATCCGTCAGAGCCAATCTAGCAAAAGGTACTGGCCTAATGCAGAGTCCGTTTTTTCGGGTGTAGGTCATAGTATTATGATCGTGATAAGCTGTCAATGATAAACTTTTTTAACCGTTGGTTTTACGGGTAGAAGTTGGATTTAAAAATCAAGAACGTCAACCCGGAGGACAGAATTAGATTCAGCGAAGAGGCTTTTCCGATAAAATTTCGCAGACATCCACAGCTGGAGCAACAAGTTTTGCTCTACGACGAGCGACATGAGAAAGCTCCAAAGGATGAAGGGGAGGGTGTCAACCATTCTTCATAAAAACAGGACTGTCCAAAGAATTTCAGTCATTCCTGATGAAGCTTCTTGCAAAGGTCTTGAAAACTTAAGACATCGAAAAAGATTAAAAAGGCATAGCACGGTCAAAGAATTTCATTGAACGATGTTTGATAGAATTTAGAGGTCGTTTATTTGAATCTATAATCATTTGTAACCTTAGTGCCTTTATATTTAATATCCAAATTTGGGCTAAAGTTAGGTATTTGGCTAAAGGGCGCCATTTCAAAGACCCATCATTCTTCTGGGAAACGCAACATTCATTGTCCAGAATTAAGACTCATTTTAATAATAGTAAGATGAGTGTCCTAGTGATGTCTTTGATGCTTTTCTGAATGCGAAAATCGTTCCTGATTAGGGTTATCTTATTTGATATTTTGCTCTTTCTGTCTGCAGTCCAACAAATCTCTCCGTTGGAAGATATTCAACCGTGTGCGCAATCAGCTCCTCTGTAATTTAGTCATAGTCATAGTCAAAGTTTCTGAGAATCATTACATAAAATATTTTTTTCCTCAACTTGAATTTTCGAGCGTTTTGGAGTAAAATTGAACGAATTTTAATGTAATAGTTTTTTCATCAATTTAATAAAAGCAGGTATTAATTTATTTGCCCCAACATCTTCCTTTTGATCGATTGTCTTACGGGTTATCAAGCTGGTGCCATTACCGAAGCTGTATATGAGATTACCGTTAGGGGGATGATAAGTTGTCTCTTTTCTTGTGAATCAGGGCACAATCATTTTCTTTGTTTCCTTATTTTCTTGTATTAACATTTCGCCTACATCGTTTATTTATTATCATTCGGAAATTTCTATTTGCGTTTATTATTTACTAATATGTGCGCATTTGTGATCGTCAGAAGTTTTTAACATCCCGTTTTGATAATGTGAGTATAATATAAAACACACTCAATTACCTTTCCAAAGCATATTTTACGTTCATAGTTAATGTGTTTATTTATAGTCATTGTAATCATTGAAATTATTTTCCATTCAGAGGTTGAAGGAGTTATTTTAGACTTTAAGAATATATGACGGCTCAATACGCGCCAACTTAATTATATTTTATATTTTAGATGACGGACCTTTTTCATTTCATTAATGTAAATTTAAATTTATAATATTTTGAATGTTAATTGTTTGTAATATTCTTTAAATGTAAATATCCTATTTTTCCTCTAGAGTGTTTTGTTCGCCTTCCCTGCGTAATACACTCGACCATCTTCCCGATTTCCTTCCGCTTATATTCAATTATAATGTATATTCACTTTATTCTTTTGAGTTAGTTAAATGGAACCGCAATACTTATTCATCGTTCAAGGCTTAAACTATTTTTTTTCCGTTTATAAGTTTATTATTCTCATTTATTAAGCGCATTTGCGCTCCCAATTTTAATATTCGTAGAATTCATAATAGCAGATTTTCTTCCCCTGGTTTATAACTAACTCGTGCAGCTTTTCTTTGAATCGAGTTCTTTGAATCATGTGTGTTGGGTGGTTATAAAGGTATTTTTGATTTGATTATTCCCAGGTTTAAAAAAAGTTGTAGCTACTTGAAAGGGTTTGTTTATTTGAAAGTCCGACTGATCATTGAAAAGAGTCATTCTCAATTCATTTAAACTTAGGGAATAATTTATATTTGATCAAAGGAAACTGTTGATTGGTTGTGACGTTTAAAAACAGCGACAGGTTTATCTTTTATTAGCGAAGAAGGGTCACTAAAGTAAAATATAATGTTTGGATTTATGAAATAAATTAATAATACCTAAGTACTAACAGGGTTGGAGGTAAATGCAGTTGGAGCTACATTCAATAGCCGAGTAAATGAACGTGTCCAGGATACGTGTGAAGATGGATTCATACGGATGATCATTGAGAAGGATAATCTTAACCTGAAAGGAAGAAAATAAAATTAGGGGAGAGAGCAAAGGATTTCAATTTGATGTGAAGCAATGAAATGAGCGAAAGATATTTTGCCTCATAAATTCTTTCGGAGTGGTATTTCAGAAGATCACCATTTTGAGTGGTTGAACATATGTGTGATTGAATATATATAATGATGAAGTTTTTCGTTTTCCACATATTTTATGCAAGCTTGATGCTTGTAGTATTTTTAATTTTTTGATAGAATTGACAAAATTCATTAAAAATTAAGGTTCTCAATAATTCTGTGACCTTAATTTTCCAATAATCGACTTAATTTGGAGTTTAATATTTTCCCATTTATTTGAAATTTATCTTATTCAAGAATATACATTCATGCGTTATACATTCATAAAAACTTTTTTGAATAATTCAGTTAATGCGCCAGAACAAAATTTTCTTCGTTTCCTTCAGTGAGGAATTTCTATAGCTTCAATTCAATCCGACAAACTAAGGAAGGTGAAATTCTTGCTTTGGAAACGTTAGAGAAAAAATGATTACTGAGAGAAGAATGTTGAGTATCTATATAAATGTCATTTTCCTTGCAGTAGACCCTCCTCGAAGAATATTACTTCTTCCCAATGGGTTAGACTGGGACTAACTAGGTACACAGATAACAGTGCTGTGGAAGTTATGTCGTCAAATATTTTTAGCCTGTGATTAGTTCTCTATACCTATTCTGGAGGGAGAGAGTAAGGATAGTCTAAGAATTAGTGACTATCGAAGCTTGAGAAATATGAGCTTGAGAGCATATGATATATGTTCAATACTTATTTGGCAATGGATTTTAATCATTCGGAACCCATCTAATCAAATCCTGTTGATTTCCTTCTCGAAAAAATGTTAGTCTTTCGACTTCCTCATAGGTAGTCTGGATTCAGTCATTTCTTCCTTTTTTCAGACCTGTACTTGTTGATGGAATGAGACTGAGTGACTTCGTATTTTCTAGTAAAATAATTATTGCATTCAGTGGAAATTAGTGGAGGATCAGTAATAACCTTATTAATCAATTCTATTTCAATTAATTGTTTGGTCTTGAAGTTTTCTCCAGTTAACTTTTTTTAAAACGATTTTGTTCTTTATTTGAAATCGCTTTTTATGTATTATTAGATGTTTCCTTCTGCCCCTTACATAATATACTAGTATATTTTTAAAATACATATCTAAAACTTAAATATTCTGGATGTCACGAGGATTTTTAAAGTAGTTTTTTCTTTCGATATTTCAGACTAAGGAGTCTGTTATCCATGATTAAAATGTATTTATATTTCATTAATCACCTGCATATTTATATTAATGACGTTCCAGTATTTCTTCCAGTATGTCCAATTTTCAAAATGAAAAACCCAAGTGCCATGTGCCATACTGCATGTGCATGCTTTGTTCAAATGCCCTTTTAACCTCTAACACGTAAAACCATTTTAATTAGACATCCTAAACAAATTAAAGATATTTTTTTCTTTTTCTCCTTACGTTCGGGACTCCAGATTCACAGACCGGAAGTAAACGAATTCTATATTTTCATCCAAATAGCTCTGCTTCCCAAATTAGCCAAATTATCATAGGCCCTGTTGTCCTGTTATCAAGTGATAATCCCTCTTGCTTTGCCTGAGAAGCATTTTTCCCTCGTCCGCACAAGCGTGAACGGTTGTTGATATTTAATTACCTTTTTCTTTAAGGTCACCTTCATCCTGATGCCCCTGGAGATCGCGTGGGCGGCGACGGTGAGTTGGAAGGCGGGCGATGCCGCGTGCCGCATCATGGCCTTCTTCCGGACATTCGGACTCTTCCTCTCGGGCTTCGTCTTGGCTTGCATCAGCATCGATAGGTACGTATCGGTCCTTTATCCGACCTTTCCTTCGCTCACTTTCTCTAGTGATGCGATGTGCCCCTGGCTTTGTAAAAGATCCTACCTACCAGCTAGAGCAGGGCGATGTAGTCACGTGTTTCTATTTTTTTCCATGTGAATAAAACCGTGTCGAGCGTTCTGACTTTGAATTCAATATTCGTAATATATTAATAGTCTAATTCATATCTATGTATTTTCCAGTTACTTGTAAGCTAACATAATTTGTAATAACATTTTTAACGTTCCTTTAGAAGGTTGAATAGTCCATTCGACTCGAGGATATTTTTAATATGCTTGCCTTAGATTTTAATTTCATTGTCAAGGATATAAAGGATTTCCCATTCAATTAAGGATGCCTCATTAAGGTGAAGGATGCCTCATTCAATTAAGTGCGCCACCTTTTGCGAAATGTAATTAAAATCCCTTTTCATCGGGAGCATTTTTCGAATCGAATTAATAATTATAATATCATGGAATTGAATTGTTGTCGAGTAAATAAATAAATTGCTATCTAAAGAGAATAATTCGAACACCTTTCAATTCGAAAGTGCGGTCGAAAATATCATTCATGGAGTTCTTTCAAGTAACGGAAACTGAGGATGCCATATTAAAGAAGCAATCTTGACGCGCGAACTCTGAATGCTTAAAAACTTCAGCACATTAATTGTAAAGTTTGTCTTTGAAATTATTTTCAATTCCAAAAAAAAATGTGGATAAAATGTCTAAGTCATTAAACTAGAATTTATAACCAAATTAGTGTCGACCGAATTGCTATCCACCAATTTTCCTTGTAACATAATGTCGGTGGCTTCCACTAACATCCAACTCCAAATGTTAAAAGTTTGGAGAATATTCCAACCTATATATAATCAGTGCTTTTCCTAAGAGGTGACTACAGAAGCGAGAAGAATGCCCAGAAATAAAATTCCCGTGATAGATGAGAAAAGTTGGAACGGTTACGTCAGGAGGCTTCCTTTACTGGTACTTGAGTTGGTCAACTGTCCTTATGCTGCCAAACCATAGACGTAGAAATAAATAGAAATAGACATAAACCGTAGAAAATTTCCACGACCAGGTCCATGTGTTCTACTTGCGTGTACAGAACGTAATATATGTATACATATATACATAACATGGAACTTAGTTTGGCCCAGTTTTCGAAACGGTACTTGAATCTCGATTTATTCATATTCATCCAAGATATCATTTGCTATTTTTCCGGTGATTTTATTATTGATATTAACCAGATGATCTTGATTAACCAAATTGTCTTGATATCTGGCACAGAACTTAATACCATCCATGAATTTGCCTTATGCATTTATTTGAGATTTCTTTCATGATAGAGTTTGTAGGCCAATATTTTTTGTTGATGAATTGACGGAATATACATGGTGTCGCAGTTTTAAGATTAATCCTTATGTTGTCCCAAATTAATTGATAAACAATAAAAGTCTTTTGTGCTAGTTCCTTTTTGATTAAGCATTTTTTACGTCACTCTATCTTCAATATCGTTAAACTGGCTTTGAGAGTATTTTCACCTAATAAATTTGATCTGGATGAATTAAACGAATTCAGGCTTCACTTCGTGGAAGTTTCTAATATATATTTTATATATAAGTCCCATAGCAGACAAAGAATAATGTACTTTTCCGCAGATTATTTCCACAAAAAATATGACATAGTACATTATTCTTTGTCTGTTATGGAAGTCATCTGGAAAATTATTAATCAGTATAACGCTCTAAACAATGCATATAGGAAAATTAAATGTCTGGGAACCTTGGAATATAGGATCAATTTCTGAATCAAGTAAAAACATGCCTGACTCAAAATTTAAAGCCATTAGGCGTTACATGCGTATATATGAAGGCATGTTCTTCTTCGTTCTTAATGCACATCATATCTAATTTACTGGAATTTACTTCAATTATAGTTAAAATGTTATTAGATTACTCATAACTTATTTATTGAATGTTTATTATAGTACACATTTGTTTAGGTCTCGTGCGGTATTCAGAATAAACTGTTTTCTAGTGTAGCCCTCGTGCTGTAAATCAAATCTTCTTGTAATTGAAATTTGTCCACTAGTATTATTACGGGTAGTCTTTTGTATACGACTTGCTTCAATATTATTCAATCTTAACTTAATGCTTGAATCAAATTTATTTATTAAATAACAATAAAGTCACATCATTTAATTAATCATCTTCAGACATTTCAAATATTTTTGTGCATGGCGATTACGCGTTGCCTCCTGTTTTGTTGATGTTGTTCTGCCCCTCAAGTTGATTTGGGATTGTTAACATGTACTTCTTATGACTACGGTGCGTTTTATTTTTAGGACAAGTGTGTCGATAGAAGAGTTGATTGGTGAAAAGGGCTTTTCATTTGATATATAAAATATCAGAGTAAATGTACATGCATCGAGATGTTTGACGCTGCGCCTCCTCGAGATCGATTGTTCCAGGCGGATGTTACTATCGTATCAAATGCCAGGAAATAGTAGTTGCACGGATTCTGAAGGGTGGCAAAACGGCGAACAAGGGATGAACAACGAAGGCAAGCAAGAGAAAGAGGGAAAGGAGTGGCGGAGGGTGAGCGGAGCGAAGAAGGGTTAAAGTATACAGCACACCAATGAAACGAGAATGAATCACGATTCAAATTTTTTTTTCTGAGTACACAGCCTCCTATGTGGATAATATAGTTAAAGATATTGAAACGAACTAAAGCTTTTCCGCTGCAAAAAATTCTTTTTATATGGTACGGCACGAGTTTCAACGTACTCCTTTATCATTAGGCACAGACACAAGAACGGGTATTTTTTATTTCAATTATTTTAAACTTATGATTTCAGAATTGCCAATCTCGCCTTAATCTCACCAATTTACTCGTATGCGGAATTCCATCACTTCAAAATGTTTAACCATTAAATTTGATGTGATTATTTTTTATTTTCGTACTAAATGTTGGCTAATATCGTACATTTCACAAGTTAAGACGAACTCACTATGATCAGGTAATACTAAAATATTAAATAAAAGAAAATGAACTAAGTGAATATAATGGCAATGGCTATGTTTATGTTAAAATTTCAAATAATTGAACTCTTGCTAAAAAGTAAAATTTTATTAATTGGAAAAATATTGAATAAATTACGCGGAGTATCCCTTCTCAAAAACATTCCTTCATCTTCCGACTAAATAGATGAAAAACTGTCCGAATCTATGAAATAATTGGTAACCTCAATCATAATTAAATTAACATTAATAAGCATATGAAAATAACTTTTTAAAATCACATTTTCGACATAAAATTAAATGTTCAACTCTTCTATGCTGTTTCCTTCCCTCCAACTGGTTTCCTACGAGCTCGTTGAGTTATTTTCTCTTTGTCTCTATTATGTGGCGCCACTAATGCAAGCCTGAGAAAGTGAGAGTCGAATGCCACGATGTGCCAAGTCGACCTTTGTGTTACCGGGTTGCGTGTACGTTTATAAGGGATTTCTGATGTTGAAAATGGCGACGGAGTTTTAGTTGGCGGGAAAAAAAGGTGGAAGGGAAGCCAAGCGGGAGACCGCCATGAGTATGGATTCCCTTCGCGAGTGAAAACACAGAAAATCACTGGGTAGCCCTCATGGCTTCTCACCATTCACTTCACTGCTAGAAAATTAGCTCTATACTACTTTGATCACCGTAAATTTACTTTCATGACTCAAGGAATGAATATGGATTCTCTCTCCATTCTTGTCGAAACAATTAAAGCTGCCCGACGTCGACCCAGCAACTATTTGCTCTGGTCCATGTCGCTCCACTCTCTTAGTTTGGATCAGGTCCTCAATATCATTCGACTTTACGTAGCTTCATCGCTACCGTGTTACATCAAAACGCGAAGAAATATCTATATTATAAACAACGTTATTTAGGCGACAGAGCCATATTGGGTTTAAATTTTTATGAAGTGTTACTAACTAATATGCAGTCATTTTTATCATTATATCAAAACTTAATGATGACACTCAATTATGAGGTTAGCAGTATTTCCCAAGTGGTATTAATTAATTTAGCAAATGCTCTTTATTTATACAACTTTTTTTCTACCTTTAAGACTTTACCGGCGTTACAAGAATTCACTCAGTGTTTCCCTAAAATTTTTTTTTTTGGAAATCCAGTTATTAATACCTTTTATCTTTAGGTAACCATGGAAAATTTTACGAATTTATTTATTTTAACACGGTGATATATGTTAAAGAAGCTAATTGGAAAATTTTTCTTTAAAAAATTGCATTCACCACAGTCGTAATTCAAATTGCGAATGAAAGATGTGTCCAATATGATCTCAATATTTAAAGGAGTGCTCTTCTGTAAAAATCACCCGATGATGACACCCCTGTCGAAACCTAGGTCGTGTGCAAATTACAATTGTGTAGAATGACAGTGTTTTTCTATTACTCCAATATGCTGAGCAAATTCCACAAAGATACGCCTGAGACAATAACTTTCATGATCTCAATAATCAAATCTTTTGAATTATTCTTCTTCTTCCTGAACACCCTTATACTTCCTGTATACCGTAAGTCCTCGATTGGAATTTCAGAAGGTGCTGGCCTAGAAAAATGTCATTTTATTCTTACTTCTAATAAAAGTAAACAGACATCGGTTACTTTAAAGATAATCGGTGTTTTAGAAAAATATCCGAAAAATAATTAATCAATGACGATTGATGATGAAAGGTGCTGATAATAAAGCGATTCTCTCCTAATTTGGTTGTGAATTCGGTTGAATTTGAATTTGAATTGAATGTTTTTGAGCCCTTGTGAAGTTGTTCCACAAATCATCAGAGATGGGAAGCTTAAAACTTTTCTTTTGCAGTTCTTGCTTAAAGAAATTTTGCCGTTAATGCACCAGCTTCGTTCAGAGTGCCATAGAAATATATGCGAGTTACTTTATCCTAGTCCGTGTGAATATTAATTACCATTTCCAATATATTCATGAAATAGGACAGATTTCCTTTGATGATGATTATAAGAAGAGAATTTCACATTGAATAGGTTTCTATAAATTGCCCTTATCTTGTAGGAATTTCATGAATCTCTGAGAAAAAAGACTTACTAGTAATGAATTGCTAAATGAAAGATATTTGCCATAGGCTGGTTAACCATTGAATTTATCAAATTATTCAAATTATTTGGTCCAATCGTCTCTTCAACTCAAGAAAGGAATGGTTGATATAACAAATAAGCCCTTACTTTTTTACTTTTATCATTTCGCCGTTTCGAAGAAATAGAAGTCAAACTCTGGTCATATTAAGTCAACCATTAAACCAAAAATACTATATTTTTCATTAGGAGATAGGTCATTTTTCCGTTCCACGAGACAATTGGATCCTCGACGTCAGAACCTAGGGGGAACGTGGTGGAAGTGTTTTGTAAAATTCAGACGAGAATAGCGTGAAAATGCGAGAGCACTCAAAAGGATAAGAAGGTAGTGATTTTGAGAGGAGAAATGGATAGTCAGCAAAGCGAGGGAATTCAATCCTCAAATCGAAGCCGAGGAAAATGTTTTCCATTGCGTCGAACCGTAAACTCTACCGTCGTTTTTTTCTTGTCCGCCGATAGTTTTGGTTCCCTCTCCAGTTCTTCTTATTTTCTTTGTTTCCACGGTGGGTCGTCTGATCCTTTCCTACTACCTGATCCTCTCCGCCTCCTTGTACCTGGGTTCTTAAGGTCCATGGGTTGCGACCTTCGTTGCCTCCTCATCCTCCTTCGTCACCACTACTCCTTCTCCTCCGGCAGAATTCTCATCCATTCCATTCCCCACCGTTCGTCTCCATGCGATGATGCGGAAGGAATATTGGGGGGAACGGGCGAATGGATTTCGCCTCCGAGGAACACGTCCGTGCCCCAGCGAGCCAACTTGGAGGAGGAGCGTTCATGAAGGGGTGAGACGGTGTGAGGGGAGGCGGAAATTCAGGACTCGAGGACTACGGGAGTAGAGGGGTTTCGGAGGTGGAGGATGCTCGGTTTAAGGAGAGCGTCGGATGGATGTAAGGGAGCGTAAACTTGGGAATCTAAGGGGATGGGTGGAAGTTCAAGAGGAAAAGGCCTCCGCGTAGGTACCTCAATTACGGAAGGCTCGTGTAGCATTTCCGGAATGCGGACGCTGATTAAGAAAAAATAATCGAATTTTTCGTTGTCCAACGTTAATATCTAGGCATCCTATGTTTCTTATTACTTTAAACGTTGTATGACATTGATAGACATAAATTAATCGTGAATCCTTTGATGAAAAGTGGAGTTCGGGAGCAGACAATTGCTTAACTCTCCATTACGATCGTCTAATTTACAAAAGAGAATCGAGTCGCCGGGTCTTGGACACCCAGCATATTTTTTCTTTACTTTTAATGGACATGGGTAAAATTTATTCTAATTAATTATAATGTATAAATGGACAAAACTAAAAAAGAAGACATTAGAAATAAGACGGCTGCAGTCAACAAATCTAAGGATTGAAGTACTGATGATGGTGAACTCAAATTTTTAACAAAATTTCATTTCATGCCTACTTTAAGTATTTTTGTTGTACCTAAAAAATATTTTTTCGGTATTTCATTAAACTATGTACCTATGACATATGTGATTTCATCACATCAATCATCTTAAGTATCTAACATCTCCATTTCGGCAGATATTTTGTTCTGGAAATTATCATAATAACTACTTGAATATTACTTACGCACTTGAATATCACAGAATGAACACTTGGACTTAGTTTTCCGATCCTAAACTTCACATATTTTGCATAGGAAATATTTTTCTGAGATTTCTGTTTTCTATGGAATTATACTTCACCACTCATTCTTTATTTCTCAACATTAGAAGTTACACATTTATAACATGCTTATGAAAAATTAGACTAATATTTTGCAGTTTTGATTGAATATCATTTAGTAGTCAAACAATAGCAATGGATGTATTTCCTAAAGAGCTTTTTCGATTTGTATTTCCTAGGTGAACTTTCAGTGGATAGCAAAATAACTCGTCCGTTTATGCCCGCAAGATTCATAAATTTATAAAAACTACAAGAGGCCAACGCCTGCAGTCTCTTGCTGCGTTGTAATTAGTACATGATTGTTCGGTGGTATCTACTACACAGTTGAACTAGTAAAAGGAAATTATTTCTGGCAACAAGTCATTTTCTGAGATGTTTACATCATGATGAAACATGAGGAGCACCAGAATATATATTCTTCGGTGCGTGGGAAATAATTGTAATTTTCTTTTTGAAAACTAAATGACGTTGATTACATTTCTCTCTTCTTTGGTTTTGAAATTGATAGTGAAATTTTTCCTTGATTATTTCTAATCGTCCAAACTACTGTTGACTTTCCAGCTAATAACTCTTGGCCCGGGAATAGCTCGTGTACTATCCATTGTATTGTACCATCCATTGTATCATAACGCTAAGGATCTAAAAATGGGTCTGTATAACGTATCATAACCGCAGATGTCTTGAACTCTGCTTTTCAAATGACCCCTCCGGTTATTTTCCACAGTATCCGTTTTTACAATGTAAAATGTTTATCAATAAACCATTGCAAAGACTTTGAACCCTTATTTATTGGACCGGTCTGGAATATACTGTCTAGAATAATATTTTCCACAAAAAACCTAAAGTTTTTTGTCTATTGTAAGGTTAATTTCAACGCTTGTTTATTTATTGAAGGAAAAGTGTACCACATAGAGCTGTGTTTGGCATTTTACAGTGGACCATACGAGTAACAACATACAAATAAAGAAACATACAAATAAAGACGCATACAGTCAAACAACAAAAATTAACCATTAACAAACGACAACTTAAAACGAGAGATGCGAAATGCCAAGGTCAGTGAATTTATTGTAGGGAAGTGAAAGCGAATCTATGTTGTGAGGTAGTGAATTTTATATTGAGAAGAGGCGAAAGAAATGTAAGCGTTTGGTATTCTGGGGTGAGAATGTGGAGTAATGAGTGAGTACGGGTGAGTCGTGAAAGATACAGGGTAATTGATGAGGAATAGTAGTTTGGGGCAGTCCGTGAGAAAGTTGATGGAGCCGTATATGAATTTTACATCCGTTGTAAACATTTGGTAGGGAGATCAGAGATGGAAAGTGCTAAGATAAAGTACTCGGTATTTAATATTTTGTGAAGAAATTGGTAACACTGTTGAGTGTAGCAAGATTGTTATAATCAGACATTGACCATATATGGGGGGTAGGAGGGGGGGGGGGGGGGATATGTTTGGAGCGGGAGGATAATAGGGGAAAACTATAGA
>WURS02439112.1:0-15128 GCA_011762765.2 Rhinocypha anisoptera | reverse complement strand
GAGTTGAGTTTTGCCTTGGGTTCTGGGGGTCGGGGAGTCGGGGGGGGGGGCGGGGGGGACGGGGGGGGGGGGGGGCGGGGGGGCGAATATTTCCAGCGACCTCCTGCCTCTCGCGAAATCGAGGCCAAGCACAGATGATCCCTCGACTGCCTCCAGGGGAGATAAGCCCCCCCCCCTCCCCCCCGCTACTATTTTCTACGTCTCTTTAAGGGATGGGAGAATCGGCCGTTAGCTCCATCCGTGGTATACTCCCGATGGAATAGTCATCGCGTTTATTCATTCTAGGAGCACCGGGGAGGGGGGGGGCTGAGATGAAGCGGTTTCCGGCTGTCGAACCACCCAGCGCAAATTGCGTCGAAAACTTTTTTGATTTCCTCGTTGTTTTTTGGTTTCATTGATAAACTTGCTACTACTTTTCACTGCTGAAAAATTTACTCGGGAATCAAGTTAATAGCGCAGTCCGTAAATGCGCCTGTTATGCATTGACGATTTTTCACGGATGGATCCCGGATGGGCAGCCGGGAAAGGAAGTGACTTTAACAAAAAATACGAACGAAGGAGTCGGTCAGGGGAAACATTATTCATAAACTCGGAATGTTCGGAGAATTTATCGCCGAAATTTCCAGAGTGGATCAAAAAGAATTTTTGCACGGCGCGGGCCGTCCCATTTATTCGGTCCGTTGGTGGCAAAGTGAACGATTGCGAAAGACCGCGATGGTGTTTTCTAATGGCGCCAATTGAAGTCCACCGCTCAATCGGAGGCGTCGCGGAGGGAACTGAATCACTGAGAGACCATCTCCATCGTCCAGTGACGCACATCTATACATCCGAAATCCTTAATCACAACTTGTTCCCTCGTCGTGTGGTCACTCCCTAAGGCAGGGGTGGGGGCAATTGTTTTGGCTAAACAATAAAGTGTATTAAATTATAATATATAACAACAGAAATAAGACTTTGAGATCCACACGAAATATAAATTTATTATTCAATCACCTGATGATGTCGCTACGCGACGAAACCCGGGTCGTAAAGAAATAAAATTATATGTGGAAAATGCTAAGTTTTTCTTCTCTCACCGACTATAATAGTTACAAGCAATAACAAATAATTATTTGTTATTGCAGTATGCTGTAAGGAATTGAATTACCATTTAAGGTGTTATTGGTGACAAAGCTTTTGATCCATAAATTGGCTTCATACTTCTGCAATTAGTATCCATCCATTCCAAAAAAATCTAAATATGAGAAATCCCTAAGTATGCACTTGATCCTGACAAGCATATCATTCTGCTATACCTGCCTCCAGTTCTATAAAAAAATACTTTCTTCGCATTTTGCAACCCTGAATGACTGCAAATATTTCTCTTTCAAATCCTCAGCTTTTGTTTGAGCATTTGTTTAGTTAGATAGCTCAAGTTCTTCAATTTCTTTTTACATAAACTTGGCTTTTTCTTGTCATTGCCAAAAAAAAAATTTAATCTAACTTGTTAAAAACTATACTATCACAATGATAACCATGATAAAATTTCAACTCTGATTTTAAGCAAGTTTTAACTATACAAAGAAGTTAAGTGCAAACCAAGGTAATTATTAGTAACAAAACAATTACTGATTTATGAGCATGAAACTATCTATTTCCTCTTCACTCTCAGTTCAACATTAATCCAAAGGTGTAATCGCATTAAAAATTCAAAGGAATGGATCACCAAATGTTCCTATAAACTACTATTCCAGCACCCCATCTCCATCCAGACAATCCTCTTTAATAAGCGGTGGTGACTCGGAACTAAGCCTCGGAGATATTGAGTTGAGTGATGGGTGGCAACAGAGTCAGCAGAAGCAGTTCATTCAGGACATCCTCACACACCCACTGCCTGCTGAGCAAACTGCTTGGGAAGATGACGCCAGCAAGGTGGAACTCAGGAGGCATCATTATGCCCAGACTCATTCTGATTATAGTGATCTCACCGATGGGAGGTAGGGCCAATTAAAAAAAAAGATCAAACTGATTTATGTAAGGTATCCCAAAGTAAGAGGCTTAAGAGAAATTTCTACTCTAAAAATTAAGTTTTGTGGAATGAAACAAAACATTAATATATTAAAGTCAATACACAGACCACTGATAGGATATGTAACATGTGATGTCAAAGTTTTTATTTTTGTAGTTATTATGAAATTGTAATTAATTCATATTTGATTTTGAATGCAAATTAACTGGTATTGATGGAAGGGATTGAGTGTTTTGTACAATATAAATCTCAGTGAGAAATTTATCTAACCCAACAAATCAAAAAATAAAACACTTGGTTTGATTCCACAATATATCTTTATCCTGTGGAATCAAACCAAGCATTTTATTTTTAAAACGTCAAAGTTCCATTAAGTGACCTTGTCTGCCAAGGAGTTTAATGCATCAAAGGAATCCTGAAAGAGTTTGTTACAAACAAAGATGTTAAAGTTTACTTAAATTCTTTAGTATCAAAATTTTAATTATTCAGTTATCATTAGATTCCTTGTACATATATTTTAATCATTTCTAAAGATGTGATCTTCCACCTGTTTGTATTTTAAGTCAGTTTTCCATTTGTATTTCCTAGGATTTGAGCTTTATTTCATATGATTGAAATCTTGGGTCTTCCACCAGGTCAAAGGTTCCATTCTTTTTGACACTGGGTTAGAACATGATCCTCTGGGTTGACAAGGATCCTCACTCATCTACACTGAAGATGATTCTCTAGTCTAATGTTGAAATTCTGACATTGGCTTCTGTGATGTTCCGTGATGTGGTGCTGAAGGGCTTCCAGTGTTCTACTGTATCTTTTGGTAGTGACAGTTTCGTCCTCAGTCCTGAGAACACTTTGACCTGATGATGTTCTCTGGAACAAGGATGAAACTGTTGTCACCAAAAGACAAACATGCTGGGACACCGGAAACCCTTCAGCACCACTAGTGTTGACATATTGGCAAGAATGTAACCTTTGACTTGTTGTAAGTCCCGTTTCTTACAGTTGATATGTTGGGAAAGCATCAAGACCTGCTTGTGATATCTACCAAGATCTTTTGCCCTACTCTTTCTATAATTGTCTCGGAGTTTTATGGAACTGCTCTTCATTACCTTGAACAAGGAGTCTTATTGGAAGGCTGGTAACAACATTACCACATATTCCTCCATTTCAGTGTTCCATTGTTGTCACCTTATGCATCACGTGACAGGATGCCTGTTCTTAGTCCAGGTGTGACACCAGGTGGTGGCAGCACTTCCCCTTTCACTCAGAAGACTCAGGAGCCAAACATTGATTTTGAGCTAGACGTCAAGGTGCTCATCAACAGTGGAAAATGTGTACTTCACACCAAAGATCCATCCAAGGAGGAAGAACTAAAAGTGTAAGTTAAGCACTCATAGTATATTTTTTTCTGAGACACTAATATTCTTTAGCATTTAATATCCTGATTTTCTCTTGATTGATTCTCACTACTTCATGTTTCAGCTAAAATTATAAATAAGCCACTAATAAGTCAGTATGAACTCCATCAATAGGAGTTTTTCCTGGTTCAAGTTATTCCTCAAGCATGGTTATTTAGGCCTAATAAACCCAAAATGCTTGTTTATTAACCCTCATAAGAATATATGCTGCCACTGCGGCATTTTGAGTTTTTCTTAGTTCCTCAAAATTTTATTATTCAAGATATTAATTTGAAATTTTCAGTAGTCTATTATTTATTTAGGGTCTCTGAAGTGGCAAAAGGAAATAAGTCAAAATCCATTTCATTTTAAAGTTATTAACTATTTCTCAAAAAGATCACATAAACATTCCTAGCACTGCTGTGGTACAGTGGCATATTATATGTGATAATGTTATTTCAAAGATAATGTTATTTACTATGAATAAATTGCAGATATTAATATTATACTATATTTATATCATCATGGATATGACAACATGTAACATTTTTTTGCAAAATAACAATTAATAAATTAATGTACTTTTTTGATTTGATGTCGAGTAAAAGAGATAGGTTCTAAGATAGGAATACCATTTTTGAAAAGGTATTCATATGCATTGCTCGAAAAAAAAATATATATATATATTACAACAGCAATTACTTGTTGCTAATTATTATTCATTATTTTTCTCGCACAGCAATATTTTTCAAATCTCTTCCCCTGTTAACCTTTTTGATATTCCCTGTTTTTGATAGTTGTAATATGTGTTATTTTTTTATGAATCAGGTATTTACAGAAATTGTGGAATATTCCATTCTATTCAAGGTGTATGCTGGGTTGTAGTATTTGGCTGGCCTAGTCAGTTACCCCATAAGTGATATATCCTTTACCTATCTACTGTTTCTTCCATTTTCAATATCTCTATGTAAAAATATGAATGTTAAACCCCCAACTCTACCACCAACTACTGAGTTATCTGGGGGTTTTGAGTCTCTGAACTGTGCTGATCACATTGTAGCTTCCTAGGAAAAGTATAACTTTCATTTAGTTTTATAAGGTCATTCATATTTTCGTCCGCATTAACTGGAAGTGGTCATTTGAAGCACCTCCGAAAATATTCCGAGCATTTATATCCTAATATTGAGTGCCCTCTTTGTATATTTCCCAATATATATTTATTTGAATTGATTTTGTAAGTCCCTGTATATTATAAATATATGCAAGATAGTTACATATTTACTGTGCATTGATATTTTCTTCATGCATTGCTTGTTTCAAGGGCATTGTAATTGCTTTCAAGTAAGTCGATGCGGTCCAGGCACAAAGAAAGTGCCAGTGAAATTTTTTGCATGATGAAGAATGAATGATGATTGAAGAATGTGTTAGTACTGTTTCTGAGTATAATGACGTTATTGGCTTAGAAGAAATTAGTGAATTTCAGTGAGAGGGAAATGAGTATTCAAGTGAATTGCATCTACTGAGTAGGATTAAACAAGGTGGTTCTGCGAACCTTAGTACTCGGGTAGGACTGCTGCAAACAATATAGTGAAAGGTAGAGAGGAGAAGGTGTTGCCTCCTCCTGAAAAATCGGGTCAAAGACCTGGTTCATTTTGTGTGTTCATTGATGAGAAAAATTTTTTATGGCAATCCTCGCTTCACTAACAAAGAAGCCATAGGGTACATAAGGATAGAAAAAGTACTAATCCTTGGCCTTCAGTTTATGCCATTGAAATGGAAACACATTAGGACTTTTGCTTACAGCTGGGAATTTGAAGTCATTCAAAGAAATTGTTCCTTGGTTTTGGATTCATTTGTACAGGCCCATGATTCTCAGAGTAACAATTCAAACACATCCTGAGATATTGTGATATGATGACATTGAAAAAATATCAGAAAGAAGGAAGAAGGATAATCTCGCACCCATTTGATATACTTGGGAATATATCAACCAGAATTTGAAAAAAAAATCTTCCTGGTATGTAATGTATCACTATTAATGAATGACTAGTGGAGTTTAGGACCCGTTGTCCTTTCAGGTAATTTATTCCATCTAGGCCCTAAAAGTATGGAATGAAGATTTTTTTTGGGTCAATAATTCATCTACTGAGTACCAACAAGTCGGCCTTCTGTATTTGGGGAAAGAATGGAATAAGAGCTCTGTCAAATGTAGGAGAAAATATTGTGCAGGAACATTGTTAAACATATTTTGGAAGCAAGTGCAATGTCAGCTGTGATAATTTTGTACAACATTTCAGCTTGCCAAAAATTTTAAAAAATTGTGGATAGACAATGATTGGAACTTTGAGGAAAAATAACCCGGTGAACTTTCTTCCTAACTGCTCGTGGTTTCAATTTTCTTCCATTTTTTGTTTCATCAAAACAATGAAGCTAGTCTCTTGTATACCTAAGAAGGGTAAGTCGGGTATTCTTTTATCATACGAGCGCCAGGATTAAACGACAAACCTAGAAAAAGAGAATGAGCCGGCCAGGTTAACCTGGGGGGTTATGTGCTCACCTCCTAACCCAAAGGTCACAGGTTTGAGTCCTGCTCAGGACATTAATTTCAATATGTTCTTAATAAATGTAAGTCCTTATGATTATACTGTTAATAGAATAAAAATTATTCTTTAAATATTTTCTTCCTTTAAAACAGAAGGGGTTAAAGTGCTGCATCCAGGGTTAAAGTGCTGCATCGGTGCCAGGAATCCCTATGAGGGTTAAAATTCTCAATTTGTTTTTCTGAATTGTGTATAATAATCTCTTTGTATAAGTTAAAAATTAAATCCAGTGTTTTCATAATTGTAGTACTTCAAACACTTTTGAGATAAACGTTTATTGTAAACTATTTCTTCAAGTACTCCAAGAAATGGTGAGGTTATTTAATTAAAATGCAACACCTCAGTCAAAAAAGTATGAGAAATTGTTTAAATAGCTTATCAATATTATTTTTATTTGTAATTTACTTTAACATTTATTAAATGTATTCTAAAATATTCTCCAGCAAAAAGTTTCACAGCATGATAATAAAATGTTTTAAGTTTTACCACCCACATGGTCTCTGACCTTGAGGTGGTAGAAGGGCTCGTGAATTCCAATGACTCCTAGTGCTGTAATGACTTGAGAAATGATGATTTCTCCTGTTAGAGTCACCCATGCTTATTAGATTAAATGGTAGGGGTGAAATAAAAAAATATCATCCAAGCATTCTACCCACTAGGCTACCTTTTTACACATTTAAATGAATGGCATCACAAGAATTATTAAGTGAAAGGATATTTGAATTAAATGGGATTATTGCAAACACTTTTGATGGATGTGGAACTGAACATCTTTACCTCCATGATTCATTCATTACCACAATCACTGCACAAGGTCACATAAAGATTTACATCAACCTTTTTTGTTAGGTCTCACAACACTGTCCATGAATGTAAATATGTATATAGGTTTAGTATTCCATAATAGACTGCCTCACAAGGTAAAATGTGAAGCAAATATAACTGTTTTCAAGAGGTTGTTAAACTTTCTTCATAATAATCTTTTTTATTCTGTAAACAGGTTTTTGAAACCCTAAATTGTGTCTCCATTTCTATACCTGTATGTATATTATTGGATATCACTTGTATTGTATTTTGATATGTATTTACTTTTGACTTGTTGTAGTAGTAGTAGTACTAGTTTTGTGTATAGGGTGCTTCGACTGCTATGGTCATTTCGCACCTCTTCATATCATAGACAAAACCTATCTGGACAAACACAACATCCATGCCCCAGGTGGGATTCGAACCCACAACCTTTGGGTTAGCCAGTGAGCATGCTATCCACCAGGCTAACCTGGTTGGCCGTTTGACTTGTTCTTCATTAATGTGTAACTCACAGATCTCTGGACAAATAAATGCATTCTATTCTATTACTTATCCAACAGAAAAATGAAGAAGGAGCGAAGCGTTTCTGGTGGCATCTTTGATTTCCCAAGCAGTCCGAGCACATCTCGTCGTGGACTGAGTGGTACCGGGAGTGGGAAGCAAGAGGCAGGTAGCAACAAGCAAGTGGGAATCTCCATCTCTGGTGTTGGGATGGGAGGGGGCACCAACAGACTGCGCTTCCTGCATGCTGGCAGTGCCGGTGGAGGCGGAGGAAGCTCGACCAGCAGCTCAGCTGCTGTTGCACATCTTGTTGATATAACCATATTCCATATACCTGGGCTTGATGTCAAGGTATGCCCAGGTCATAATTTCCTACATTTTCACTTTCTACTTAAAACACAGCTTTATCTTGATGATTGCATTGATTCATTACTGGGAAGTGATTTCATGGTCAAATGAATTAATTGCATCCTCTTTGGAAGGAAAATAATTGAATTTTTATATCAGCTAATGTCAATATTGACAATTTGTTTTGTATAAAAGATAATTCAGGGGCATTTATTGAATAGTCTTCAGAATGTTTGGAAATAGTAACAATGTTTTTTTTCAAGAGGTTACCAAGGGATGCTTTGTAAAGTATTGCTTGAAAATCAACAATTTAGTATTTGAGTGTATCTCTGTTTCTTATTTTAACTTGCTTTAATCAACTTCGTTTTGATCAGACATTGTTTATTAAAATATCATTTTATGGTCATGTTCTTTCAATGTTTTTGACTTCTCTCAATTGTTTAGCATCAAATAATATGGTTTATATAGTTATAAAATTGAGAAAATAAGGATAAATAATCACATCAAGGGCAAGGATATAAACACATCAAGCAATAAAGCAATACTCTAATTGCTTTATTAGAGTATTTGTAATTTATGTCTTTTCAGATTACTTTGACATCTATATTTATCAATACAGGCATTATCTTGTGAAATTTAACAATTATAGAACTATTTTATAAATATTTTTTTCTGAGATTATCAATTACTTTATTAAGTTCCATATGGAACTTTATATAAAGTACTTTTCAGTCACATATGCTTTTATAAATACTTTCATTTCTATTGTCTCTAGGAGAAAACCTCTAATTTACTTTTTGTCTGAATAGCATGGCAAGTGTTTCTATTCTGCTGAATGTAAGTGGAGAGGTTTTATTTTCTTGAGAGTACTGATTAGAGTTCATTTTTAGCTGTGCTATATGCAGACATTGCTAAACTGATTTAGGTAGATTTAGTTTCTGGAGACATCACATTTTTTCCTTTAACAAAGCTTGATTTCTAACAACCCTTAAATCAATCGGAGATGTAAGAAATTCTTTTTCACTATCACTTCCATCCAGCTCCACATCATTATATGTCACAAAAGAAGTACCTGCCATTTTTCAAGGCAAGGACTGATACTCATACTTGACCACAATTTTTTTAAATATTCACTGCCAGTTGTGATGGTTCGAAGAATGAGGCAGCATAATACAAGCATTCCAAACATAGGACAGAAATAAATGTGAAAAAATACCAAGAGATGGTAAGGGGATTCAGATTTATGACAGATGAGACAATTGGATATACATCATACATACAACCACTATGGGGAATTGGTCCATACATATGTACATCAAACCGGCTGGAGGGGTTAATCCCTGACTCTGTCTTCCATCTCATGTTTCTCATAAATAGCCATGCAGTCCATGCCAACCTTATGTGATTCTCTCTCCTCTGAGTGTGTCCAATAAGATTCACTTTTATTTTTCTAAATGTAATTCATGAGATTTTCCTAATGCTAAAAGCTCTTTCAAGTAATTCTTTATTAGGTTTTTGATCTGTCCATTGAAATCTGTCCATCCATGTAAAACTATGTGGCATTTTGCAGTTTAGTGTTTAGCCCTTTTGCTGCTGAGAACATGCCTAGTACTGGTTGGCTGCTGTGAACATATCTTTTCTTTCTCCCTGTAGTATGTTGTAAACAAGCTTTTTCTTTGAAATTTTATGAAAAATTAGTTTCATCTAAAATTGATTAATCAAATTTTTCTGTTAGTTAATATAGATTATCTTATTGTTATTTGTGTCAATTTGAAAATGTTAAAGATAAAGGTTTCGGAGACACTATAGATACCCTAACTTTTAAACCTCACGTAATGTGTAGGTTTCCTGAGGCTGGCTGCAGCAAAATGGTTAAAGGCTCTGCAGGACTTTGTTCATTTTTGTTCAGAAAGGAAAAAGATTTTATAAAGTTGTCAGTAAAACTTATATCATGACTCATTTTTTTCCAAGATGATTGAAATTCTTGTAGCTTAGGAGTGTGGTTGCAATACATCACAGAGGAGTGAAGCAATGTTCTGCATGAATTCAGTGTCGTTTGGGAAGAACATCAGTGGTGGATCATGGCACCCTTGCATTTCCAGGTGCACTACGAGTCTAAAACTCTACATGAGGACCTGCCACTGGCACCATCTCCACGTCTAGGTCCAGACATGGGCCCTCCTGGGGGGCGGGTGGAGGGGTCCTTGCACCTTCCGCACCAGCAACAGCAGCAGCCACATGGCTCGGGGCGGACCAAGGGTGGGGGGATCAAGAAGGCGAGTCTCTTCGCTTGGATGACACTGCAGAGCATCCCAGAGGAGACCATAATCAGTCCCCACATATTAGAATTCCTCGAGCAGACACTGGAGCCCATTCCATCGCCCTCTGTCAATCAACCGGCACCCTCTCACAGCAAAACATCCACAAATGTCGGTGGCACAGGTATGTGATTCACTGATGACAGCATCATTTTTTACTAGCCTGATGAACTAAACATGTTTGTGAATGCTCCCAAGGATCTTATTTTTATGCATATTTCATCTTCCTCCATTTTATCATGTAAAGCAGTTGATTCATCATTTACTGATTTTTCTCATTAGTTATAAAACCATGCATAAAGTATAGTGTTTTCCTTGTATTATTGCATTAATATTGATGATAATGTTCTCTCTTCTGCTGCTATGATGTTTTCCATGAAGTTACTTTAAAAACCGTGGTACTATCATAGACAAGCAGGTGTTCCATGCATGTATATGTTTTTAATGAAATAGAGCATAAAGTGCATAATGTAATATTTAATGACTTTAAGGAACTGTCTTAAACAAAAGATGGTGGTAAAATGCCTATGATGACATCCAAGTCTTTAATATGTGTTTGTCTGGGGTTATCATTGAGTAACATATAATCATTGCATTTTAAACTGCTTGGTGAATGATCTCTGATGTTTTGTTTTTGGAGGACCAGGAAGTACAATCTTCTCCATGGATCTGGATGGCTCCTCAGTGGGTGGTGGAGGTGCAGGGGGGATGGGTGGGAGGACAGGGGGCAACATGTATGGTGGGAGCAACTCCTTCCCGTCAGCTGCCTCTTCCTCCTCATTCCCAGTCGATGTCATCGTGTACTTCCACATGCAGCCGTCCACATTTCGTTTCTCGTGTTTGCCAGTTTCACGAGTGGAATGCATGCTTCAGCTTCCTTCTTTGGATATAGTGTTCTCCTCAAAGAGGGCAGAGGAGGAAGAATTATATGGGTAATTATATAATAATAAATAGTGTTATATAGAAATATAATTTTAATTGTTTATATTGGAAGACAATCCTTGGTGTGCAAACATTAATCAACAGTTCATTATCTCTTGCCCACTTCAGTTATATCAAAAATCAAATAATAATTAGTTACTGAGGTCCTTTAAGTATTCATACTAATGTATCAGGAAGTTAATGTTACAGTTTGTGAAATTCCTATCACATAGAAAATTCAACAACCAAACTCTTAAAAGGTCTTACAGGTTGGTATTAAACTTCCTTATATATTAAACAGTATTTTTTCATTAATTAATCTGCATAATTTAGTATCATGCATAAGATTTTTCAGTAGGCATTTATTTCTATATCATGATCTATTTACTCATTGACCATAATGGCAATCCACATTCATTTACTTCCCTTTTCCACCATATTTAAAATTAAAATATTGTCACTGTATGTGAATTAGGAGTCATTCAGTTATCTAATGATTAATCTTCAATATGTAATTATATGTACCCTTAAATTTAAAAATAAATACCATGGAATATAATAATTCCTATTGAGATAATTAGATAATTACAATAGTTACTTGAATTTGTAAATTCAAGATGAAAGAATTTCACAGAGTTAATCCTGAAACTATGGTTGATACAATAGTTACAGTTAAAACATTTGAAAGTAAATGCTGTTATTGTGTTTATGTATATCTTTTAAGGGATCATGGTGAAATAGGGCCAACAAAGGCTTCTCAGCCAGGACGACCATCGCTGGCAGAGTCTGGTGCTTTTCCTCCTTCTTCCTCTGCCATTGGTGGATTAAGTGTCACAGGTTGCCTGGCTGATTTCTCTGTGTATATATTCCACCCTTATGGAGGAGGGAAAAAGTCTGGTAAGATAAGACTTAGATTAGTAAAACAAAATACCTTAAACATATTATAAATATTATCCTATTATCATGAACCAAAAGAAACAGAAATAGGATAATACTATTTTACAAAATTCATTTTTTCCATGTTCACGTCTAGTGCCTCTTAGTGCTAGATGGAAGTAAGTAATTTAATCATTTCGGTGAAAAGAGTGACAGAATAATCTCAAAAATAATCTTTTTTCCACTAATACATATTTATTTTATCAACTGCATTATACCATCATCACCTGATGATGGTATAATACATCAAAACTGTCCAAGAATATAAATATTAGTGGAAAAGTGATATCTCTTTGTGATCATTACATTTCAATTCCATAATATTACTGAAATCAGTAATTATTGTTTAAATGCCCCTGCATTGATTAGTTAGGTAATCCTGGAGTAATGTTAAACATAATAGAAAGTAATTTGGAACCAAATTTAGTTTAGTTATTTGGGAATAATTTTCATATTGACACTGTATTTTGTTTAAATCTCAATCTTCTCAGTAACTACAGTGATGGCACGTCGAGAACCTCATGTAGAACTATGTAAAAAAAATTAATGAATAAACACATCTTCATTACACACAAAACCTTCATCAGAAACATACATATCACCTTTCAACTATTCTTTACTCTAAACTTATAAAAATTCTACATTTTTTTACTCACCATCAAATATTTCTGCTTGTAAAAAATTTGGGCTCATGATAGATAATAATAATAATCTTTATTAACATCATTGGAACATAATTATCCATGAGTCTCATCAAATGAGGTACATTAAAAATATCCACATAAGTATATATATACAGTTAAATACAGTAGAATCTTGACTTTACATAACACCCAAATTAGGGACCCAAATTTTCTGTGTTTTGTAAAATCAAATTATATAAAATCAAGATAATGGCTGATTTTGATAAATGTGGTAAGACTTTGTAATGCATCATAATATGCTTGGAAATTTATCACTATTTTCACAGCAAAGAGATTATTTATGCACATAGCAGTCAGTAATTGCAAATAAAACTAGCTTCATTATAATTCAGAGAACATAATTTTTTTAATAAAGAATAAGTTAATTACTTCTCAGAGAACAGTATAAGTGGAGAATTTCAAATTATCTTTAGCAAGTATATAGTTAGGAATCATGCATATCTGAAGGGAAAGTATAAATTATATTCAGAAACAAAATTTGAATATAGGACAGACATAAAACATTAACCAATATTAGAGAACTTCCAGAGATCACTAAAGGAAAGTTTAGCACATCAAAATATATAGTGAAATATCAGACAAGCAGATTCAAATGCAAAAAAAACATTCATCTTCAAACTTAATTTTGAAAAATTATGTTATCTTAAAAAAATCAGTGATATTTGTCTGCACTTTTAAATGCTCCAGTTCCGAGTGAATTATTTTTTCAATCTTCTTCTATTTATCTCGAAAATTGTCACCAACTTCATAAAATAAATTGAAATGATGCAAGTATTCAAGGCTTGGAGGAGATCTTTTCTTTCTGAGTTAGGGATAATCACATCACTTTCAACTTCTTCATTGTCACTGTGTATTTCATGACTACAACCTGGTACTGGCTCCAAAGGATCTCCTTCAGTTTGTTTGACCATGAGATTTTGTCAGGGCGTCATCATTAATTGATAAATATTCACATCTGTGGTGCACCCTAATGATTTAAATATAATGCTAAATCACTGACTAAGCCAAGTCTAAAAATTGTGTATGTTCTTCTTCAATGCGATTTCTTAAGCTTTCTGTTAATGGAATACATGCTTCACGACATGTGAAGAAGAACTCACATATTTTTTCCTCTAATTCCTCAAACTTGGCTCCCTTTAAGGTTTTCCTCTGTAAAGGTTTCCCTGAATTCACTGAACTTCCACAAAGTGAAGCCTGATACCGTTTATTATTTTCCATTTATGTTTAGGTGCAGTATCCATTTTATCCTCTTTTTTTATTGTCCAATTATAAGAAAAATTAAATACAAATATAAAGATACAAGATACTTCTTCTTCTTTGTCCTCCTCCAACTCTTACACCTGTAGACAATCTAGTCTTTCTTAGACCACTGTACATATACTGAGGTACAGAGGATGAAATGAGTCCCTCTGTCACTCTCTGGCAGCAGCAGCAGCTAAATGTCAAAACCCACAATCGGCAGGGCAATCACTCAGCTCTGTCTGAATCAGTGAAGTATCATTAGTTCTTTGTCATGATTAGCTCCTCTGTCAGGGCTAATCATTATTTCATTGTTGCAATTTTTGTTTCATCATCATGTTTCTGTTGCTGAAAAAGTATTTTTTTCATCGTCATCAGTATTTTAAACCAAAGATTTGTTGGCTGGAACTCTCGACGAGGCGTTTTCTAGAGAGATTAATGTGGCGGTCTCCCGTTACCTTCCACATCGCAGTGCTATGGCTGATTCCGTGAATTTCACTCTGACCCACAGCTGTGGCAGTTAGTGTCGGACCGATCATCTTCACAGTGCCTTCTGATGAAACTAATGCCTTTCACCAGTGGTTCCGTACAGTAGGATCTGACTTTATGGAAATTAATATTGTCGAATGACGAAGTAATTGTTGCCACCAAGACTTGAACCTACAACCCTATGCTCCGTAGTCCAGCTCGCTACCACTACACTACCTCTGCCCCCCAGTTTCTTTATGCAGGCTGAAATTCTCGCGGTGAATTCCTTACATATCGCACGAATGAAGAGAAATATCGTAACAGTGTACATGACACTTTTTCACGCGGTATAGCAACTGTTCGGTAAGAAAGTCGTCAATTCTGTTTCGATGAGGAAGATTTGTTGTTGTAACCGTAAAGTTTCTCTGCCTGAAGGTTAAATGCAAAAATTTAAGTGATTTCGTAAATGGTAAAAATCTTGTATTTTAAAGTGTGCACATGGCACCTGATACCATCTATTTTAATTATAATTTATTAAAAATAATCATTTATTTGTAATTGCATTGTATTCTCTAGCACCTTGAAATGAGTTGGTTCTTCGCTTCATTTTTGACCAACGTAAACAGTGTATAAAATTCCATTCAACAACGCACACTAGTGTGACGACACTGCTTGCTTGCAGGCGACCGAAAACATTCCCACATGGAACAACTGTTGGCTGTGGACTGTTGGGGTTCCTATTTCAAGGTCAATATCTTTATCCAGGGCAGTATGGTGAGTTCTGATTAGTCAGCGTAACAATTGTATCATTCAGATCATAAACAAGTAGAATGGAACCCCTGATGGAACAATGTGATGAAATAGGTATGTGGGAAAAAAATGAT
>WURS02439101.1:0-15128 GCA_011762765.2 Rhinocypha anisoptera | reverse complement strand
AACAAGGAGTGGGGATGCAATCTCACCAATAAGAAAGGCCGCGGTGAAGGCTTCTTTAGGAGTCTGTTTTGACCACTGGAAAATAGCCTTGACTCCTTCGGTGTGCGAGGCCGAGATTGTTTTTTGTTCGTTGTCACGTGATGTTCTGCCTTCTTTAAACTGTTGCACCCACGAACGCACTTTCGACACAGCCATGACTCCTTCACCACATGTCTCCTTCAACTGGCGATGAATTCCACAAAATCGGCGTCACACCACGAATGATTACACGCTGGCCATGTAACGAAAAGGTCGCCATTTTAAGTATCGAAAACAGTTCTAATTTTCGCGGTTGCCGCTAGAGGTTCCGTGTGTCGTACATTGCTGCCACCTCTGTCACGCATTGACAAAGAGTGCCCGCTCATTTTAAAACAAACCGCACGTTTTTATCTGTTTTCATTCCGGAGAAAAAAAAATTGAAGGCCTTACAACTTTAATGCATCTCGCATATTCAGAAATATTTTGCGTCACTCACCGTTCCACTGCCTTCTATCGTCGTGATGGTCTATGGTCGTATAATGTAGATATACTCTTTCTTTACATATAGCTTACTGCTTAATCGAAAGTTTCCGTCACAGTAACATACAGAGCACACGAGTCACGCGTGTCAATCGAGAATTCGAAGATTCAAGAATGTTACGTGGCATCGCACGAATCTCCCGTGGTTTCGTAAAATATTGTCTGTTCCTAATTTCGTGCGTGCCCATCCCTGTCGCGTTGGCGGTCAGACGAGGAGACAGATTGTCTTCCCAGGGTCGCACCGAACATCAACCTTAAGCCTGTCACATTTTGCCCTTAAGCCTGTTTCTTGGGCCAGAAATGGTACCAGAAAATGCCTGGATTTTGCAGCACCATTCTTGGTGAAACTAATTGCATGAAGTTTGTACACATGCTACTAGAGGTTGGTGTCATATTTTGCGTGAAAATGATGGAAACATCAACATATATGATAAAAATAATGAATTATGTTTAAAACGGAAATTAAAAAGAATACTAACATAAATTCTCTTGTCACGTGATCGAGGTTCGCACGGTACTCGACTAAAAATTCTAAAACACATATTACACTCTATTTCATTATTAGTTTTAACTGAAATATGTTAATTATACATCAAAATATACGATAAAATAATGAAATACATTTAAACCGAAATTAAAGAGAATACTAACTAAATGCTGTTCTTAAGTTGTTGAGATACCCACGGACCATTACTATTAACAATTCCAGAGCACGTTTTACACATTATTAGTGATAATTAAAATATGTTAATTTTACATCAACATATGCGATAGAAATAATGAAGTAAGTTTTTAAATGGAAATAAAACAGAATACTAACCTTGAATGATTTTTTTTAGTCGCCGAATTTCACATAAACTCTCACAATTGGTACAGTAAAACCGGCGGAAACGGAACACGTTCTATCCTGTGCAACTTGCAGGCAACTGCTACTGGTTCAACCTCCAGATGGCAGGGAATTCGATATGACACAAGGAACAAAACATGGCTTGCATTATCTTGTACCATTCCTTGCCTAAGAAATGGCGTCGTGTGTAACGTGGGCTTTACACCCACAACCTTATAAATTGGCCCTCACTACCACTTAACGACCAGAACACAGGGCGGAAGTCTTCGAGGTGTCACGTCCGGCTGTGGTGGAATTGTCGTCGAGGCGATGACTTGTAGAGAGACGGATCCGACCAATTGGGCAAATTGAAACTTTAGTTATTTTCACATCAAGCTTCGTTCGAGGTCTGAGAGCTCCAAATCAAAGGACCAATTTGGGCGATCACAAAACCGTCCACGTCCGAGTCGGGGCTCGAACTGTCGACCTTTGGGGTTATTCGGTGAGAGAGCCACCCACAGAGAAAACTACCGGCCGCCGTACGTAAGGCATTATTACATATTTTTTGGATTATGATTCCGAAAAAGAAACACTTTTTTTAATTCACTTTTCATTTGGTGGAATACGAGTTTCTGTTCATGTGAGCTCGTTCCTTTCAACGTGTCTGGGGACTTATCAGGCGGTCTTGACAACTATTTTAGGGGGGGTCGTGGAATTTTAAGCCGGGCGAGCCATTTAATTTTTTTAACTCGACTTCTTCCTCCTCCCGGATTCATTCATTTCCCGGTTGTAATAGCTCTGCGTTTCTTTCAAGTCGCCACCTTTCACCCCAGGCGGAACATGCTTGGGCGGAGCCAGGGATTAAGATTATTAACCTATAAGATTAATTTGGAAGAAGCCAACGTGATCTTTGAGTCACGTTACTACCCCCAGACTGATCCGTGAGGCTATCGAAATCGCAAAACATCCGGCTAATTTCAACCGAAAGGACGAGTACCAGCTCAACAATGCGTGGAAACGGATTTTTTTCAAATTCGGCCAATCAGAGAGCAGGAAGCAGGCTATACAAGGATGGCCAAAATAGCAGCATCGTCAAGGTTGCACCTGGAGATCTGAAGACGCCAGGTGCAATCTTGGCGAAACCGTTGTCCAAACAGATTTCATGCGCGGTGTGAATACCCCTGAATAATAGCAGCCTTCACGACTCTCAAGCCGCGAGAGCCTTCACAATGTTTTCGCTCAGTTCTCCTGTGCGCGTATCTGCCAGTCGATTACAAAGTTGGATAGGATAAATGAAACTTTGAAATTCCACAAATAACACTTTATTATGACCGGTTTCGTTCACTTGGTGACATCGTCAGGTCTACATAGGTGCGGACATAGGCGGCTCAGGTACATAGGCGTCAGGTCTACAACGGTCGTAATGAAGTGTTATTTGTGGAATTGCAAAGTTTCATTTATCCTATCCATCATGAAGGAGTTCCACAGAGTAGAGCCGAGTATGATTTCCTATATTAAATCTCTCTTAATCCTATGTGAAGGACGGCAATTTAACACTTCAATCCCATATATAATTTTATTTATGAGGATGACTCTGAATTTATGCATTTTGATTTCTTCCTCCAACTTTTGTATGCCTATGTAACAATTTCCGTTTTTATTTCGTGTTGAGTTTAATGCTTATATAGCGTAAGATAAGTTTAACACTCATTTCACTGAAAATGGTGAATAATTCTTTTATGACGAACGAATATGTTCTTTTATGCAATTCTCTTTTTTTCTTCTGGAAACAAAAAACATCTACATAAATTTTTTTTAAAAATTGTTTGCTCTTGCCATCTTGTATTATTGCTCTTGAGCTTTGTACCGTTGAAGAAGATTTACATTCTACAGTAATATATTTTACTGTAGGCTGAATTTTTAATATTTCATTAATACAGATATTTTCTGTATCTTCTTATATTGTTCCAGTTTTTGTTGACAAATTTACTTCGTAGATACAACTCCCGATTACAACAACATTATTTCAATATTTTTCCAGTTAAAGAAGAAAGGATGGGGGTTAGAAATGTGAGAAAGGTGAATTTTGTCCCCAACAAGAGTACAAAGATATGGACCATGCATTTTACGGAAGAGTATTTCACCGTGAAAAATTTTATGGACATTGTATTCCCTACCATAGAGTTATTACTGTAACTCTATTTACCCTACATGGCCTACGTTAGCCCCCACAATTTTTCATTCTCCTGAGCGACTACGGAAAAATAAAGTGTAATCTCGCAAGATATACTGAATGCATTTCATCTTAATTAATGAAACTTATAGAATGGTACTTTATTGTTTAGTGTTGAGTAGCTTTTCTGTTCATGGCAATCTATCATTTATTATTACGTTGCATAATATGTTATTCCTGTTTATGAGTTACAGAAGAAATGGAAGCTATTAGTCACATGCTACTTTATTAAAAAAAATAGTGTGCTCTCTATATGAGCAACCTTCTATTTCCATGACAGGTGAATTGGACAGGATAGTTTTAGGTGTGTATTAAATGATAAAATAAATCCTATTTTTCATTTACATTTCCTGAATTCCCGTTTTATTCACTTGAAATAACTTATTTTCCAAAATTCAAATGTAAAATCTTTTTGCTATGGGTTTTAATCTCTATTTTTGTTAAAATTTCCCAAACTTCTACTTCTTTACAACCGACTATTTCAGCCTGAGCTTCTATTGTAAAGATTTCAGTTTCTTTACTTTTCACCAATTAATTGATTAATAAACATTTGCAAATTATGCCTTGGAAAGGTAATTTATTTATCAGCTTTGCTAGTTTATTTTATTTAAAAAGTTGATTTTGCTTAAAAGGTTGTTTAATTGTTTTATAGTTGCTAATACTTTATTCTTTTGTAATCATAGCTTTTCCTAAATTGAACGTTTAAAATTAAAATCTCAACTTTCATTTAAAAAATGTTTGGTAGTTATTGCGTAATTATGTAAATTATTTCCTTTAAACCACCTCATAAAAGCTCATCCTTGCTATTATCAAATAACGTAAATATATGTCAACTCGAATAGGGGCTGTTAAATTATGAATCGAAGTATAGATATTCTCATTAGGAAGATTAAATTTATTTATAAATATCTAGAATACACACTATGGTTTACGATCATTAAGGTCTTGAGGTACCTTAATACTGCTAGGAAATTACCTAAGTTTTCATATTTATTAGACAATAGCGTCCTAATATGAATCCTCCGCAGCATATTACCGCTTATCCTGTTTACCCAGTTCAAATTTCCCGCAAAGAATACCAAAGTCACTTGGCACGCGTAGTAAGATCACGTGGTATATTGTCTGCCACTCGTAATTCTAGGCAGGCGACAAACTAATTCTTACTGCATGGCAGGCCTAACAGGCTGTGTAGCCATTTGGCACACTTGTGTTGTCAATTCCTCCAGGGTGATCAAAAATTACCTTGTTAAACTAGCTATCAAACTGCCTTGTTAGTTCTATAATTACAGTTTCAGAGCACCTTAAATGGACACCATCACACAGCGAAATATCGTCTTTTGTTTGTTTATTGTATTTATGTTACATATATTTCGCTAGGTGGCAACGTAGTCGTCCAATAGCGGATGTTTGAAATGTACTCTTTGTTGATGGTTCATGAAGTTATAAGTATCAAGGGTATAAATGGAGTAATTACACAGTTTTAGCAACACCTTTAATCAAAAAATTAGTCCGACCGTCATTAAATAATTTAATTATTTTCATTATCGAATTAATTTTCTTCATCAAGAATGTGCACTAGCCAACTGTCTCGTGCAAAGCAAAATGCAACAACTTCTAAAAGTGTACGTATATTGCGAAACTATTATTAATGTATATTTATCTCAAAGTATTGTTTAAATTTACAAATAACGTTATTGTTAACAGTGGCAGGAGATATTTCCTAATCCTCAATTATCAGAGCAAACATCTTCAAGTTTCCTTAAGAAATTGATAGCCATAGCTATATCCAACATCACCTATCTTCGAAATATATTCCCAGAAAGAGCATTCACTGACAGATCCCTGGAAGGTTTAAATATAAAGGTACTACGGGACACTGGTAACTTTCCAGCAGTTTCACAGTTAATATATTGGATCAAAGGATGTTTTGAAGCATTGGACCATAAATTTGTAAGTAGATATCAAAGTTGAATAATTAAATAATCGTCCACTATAAAGATGAGGAAAATGTTTACATTTTCTTGGACTAATTTTAAAACAATCTCAAATTACTCCGTTTAATATTTATTTATTTTTGTGTACTCAAATTTTGATAGAAAATTAAAGTCAGTAATAAGGTTTGCACTGTTCCAGAGCTATTACTGTAAATGAATGCTGCTTTTATGACCTATTGAATCAATTTTTTCCTATAAATTAGTTGCGTCAGCTTATAATTTGTATCTACAATGATCCTGGGGACCCAAGCAAGATTTTGGAATCTTATTCTTTCCATTTGACTTATACAAATAAGGCATTATCAGGCTGTACTTACTTTCAAAATGATGGTGAAAATAAGAGGTAAGATATGTCTTTATAAATATTGTATATCTCTATCAAATTGAATTATGGTGCATTGAATTGCCTTCTGCTTTTTAGGAAAATAGCAACAAGTGAGTCAGTCTCTCCAGAAGACACATTTAAACGAACAATGAGTCTTTTTCGTCACACTATATTATGCACCCATTCTTTGAAACCACTCCCACAAGACTGTCAGATAAATATAAGACTTCTGTATTATGATGATGGTAATTATAATTATTCATTCATTTGTTTTTACTAAATATAAAAATTCCTATTGTAAAAATTAGAACCCATATATCATTGTAATTTTTAATTTGTAACATGTCTAACTCTACCAAGTCTATTAACAACCACTGTGACTAGAATGAAAGAATTTATAATAGGTTTACATTAATTTTAAAAAAATATGCTGCTCAGCTCTTGTACATGTGAAATACATTTTACTTTTGATTTAGTACAGATTTTATACCTAGGGAATGATTTACAAATGATTTCTCTATAGATTTCTAAATAGTGAATGTGATATAGAAGGGTATGCTGAAAGTCATCATAAAAGATCATAATTACTATTCTGATTCCCCCCTGTTATTTTCCAAATTACCAACAAAAAATGGAGAAGGAGGTAATATGCAATAACAATGAATTTTTAAAAAGTACTGGGGCCAAAAAATGAGGCTTGTATTGCTTTTTATATTTATTGTTTACTGTTATTACTTGTGTGTGGTAACCACAATAATTTTAAAACTAATATATGTATGTCAGTCAAATTATTTGTGTGATGCACATTACATCTATATCTCAGTTTTCCTATTCTATGATTTCCAAATCTTGGGGGAGGGGGAGACATGGAAATTATGCAGCAAAAATGAATTTTTAAAAATTTTCCTTCAATTAATTAAATTAATTCTCTTTATGGGGAGTGGGAATCATGCAAGGTGAGAAAGTAAGCAAGATAATATGGTCATTTGACATTTTAGACCAGACATGTATGAATCAGGTACAAGTTCCTTCTGCACAGAAACTCTCAGAAAAGGATTAGTGATTAAAAATGTGTTCATGAATTTGCAAAATTATAGGGCAATATATCATAAAATTGTTAACTAGAACAACATATTTATGGGAATATCTTACAAACAGATAAATATTAATGCCATAATAATAACAGTCTTTCACATTCTGACAGGATTACTTTGAAAAATGACCCCTCAACAAATTCAAAAGTTTAATTAGTAAAGTCCAAAAGTAAGGCTCAAGAAGAGTACCACAATAAATGAACTTTTAAAATAATTTAATTTAATAGGGACATAACTTTCTCAGGAATAATATACATTTTAATTCCAGTAACTCCAGAGAACTATGAGCCTCCTGGATTTGCACCTTCACCAGTGTCTTCATACACCTTTGTAAATAAACCAATACTCCTAAATCTTGGTGATACTAAAACGCCATGGCACAGTATGAAACTGCTATTAGCAACTGATGCATCTGATTTTGAGATTGCTGGAGAGACTCCCAAATCTGCAGAAAAGCCATATTCATCAAATTCTGTAAGCAAAATATCATTTTGATTTCTGACAATAAAAATATTTGTTTCTCCTTTAATTTCCGCATTATAATGGAAAATAGTGCCTTGAGCTTATATAACAGCTTTTGCTTCATGGTGAAAAAGCTTTGTGGCCTAATATATTGGTTCTAGCATGAATAATTATAAAGTATATAACAATTAAATATAATTTTGAGACATTATTTATGTCACTATTAGTTATTGAATTGTTTGAATAATTAAGAGAAACAAATGATTACATATAAAATAGAATTTTTATTACTTATGTAATTGTTTCTGAAATTTAATAATTTCTTTATACCTCTGCGGCATTTTGCTATGTACAGCTAAAAATTCATGGCACTATAAGAGGGTTAATATCAATGTGTTGAAGTTAATCTTTTTCAATTCACATCCCAAACACAAGGTAAGAAAATATTTTATATATATTTGTGGCGCCCCAAGGGTTAATAGATTGGCCTACTGGGACTCCAAGAGGGTTATAAAGTGACTCTTTAAATTGGATTGGATGTTTTGTTTGTTGTCATTTCAGCCCAGTGCCTGTACTTCTTCAAAGACACCCACACCTAAGAAACCTGCCGGTAAAAATACACCAGAGAGTTTGAATGCAGTGGTTCCGACTATGAGTCCAGCACTACCTGGTATGTTGAACGTTATTATAAATTCTACAGAAACCAATTGTATCATTTACTTATCCATGTATTTACGTAATAATGATGCCTGGTCTTCTGATTTTGGAGTATTAAAATCATGCTCACTCAACTCATTGTTCAAATTCAGGACTTTTTAAGTGTGTTTAGAGTGAATGAAGGTTTCTTTATGTTGTAATGAAATATTACAGACAATTGTCAACATTAAAAATGGGCATTATTCACCATTCATGAATAAAACAGTTTGTAGTTTTTTTCAAATAGTTTGAATATTAGTTAGTTTGTTTGTTAAATAGTTTGAATAGTTAAATAGTTGTTTATAAATAAAAATAAAAGTTTGTTAAAACTGTAGTCTTTACTTTGAAGCACCAGGTGATATGGTTAAATGTATTATTATGATGAAAGTAAATGAGCATAATTCAGGCATATAATTAAATGTGCATTTATATCTTTAATATTGTGTATTTTAATAAAGTAGAAAATTATTGATTTATTTTTAACCAAAGAAGGATGTAGGTAGTATTTTTATAAAAATCTAGATTCATTCCTTTCCTGTTTCTATTGTGATAGAGCAAAGAATTCACATTTATAATGAAAAGCTACAATTACAAAGCCACATTAAGAAATGTGAACCCTTTACACTCAAGTCATATTGTTGCAAATAATTTAAGCTTTCTTGTCATATAGGTTCTACAGGATCCAGTTGGGTTGAATCAATCGATATGGAAAAACAGCAAGTGAATTTAAGGTGCCCTTGTGGATCTGCTGGAGATACAGATTTACTTATTGTCTGTGTCAAATGCAGAATGAGGCAACATGCTGTGAGTTTGTATTATACTATCAGTTTTGGCACTTATACCCTGTGGACAGAAACCATATGGATATGTTTGGTACTCAATGATTGAAGATAGCAGTTTTATTTAAAGAGAATAAATGAACATTTATAATAGATACCTACATTTATTTTTATTTTACAATTTAAAAAATGTTAAAATTTTAAAGATTTCCTTCCTCTCAGGCATTTTCTTGTCAACATCTATGCTTTAAAAAAATCTTCCTGAATTCATCATACCTAGAAGGCATATTATTACTTTGTGCACAGCAATTAACCACAGATGATTATGAACCTTTTAAATATATTTGTACTAAGTGTTCATTTTAAAACTTTACGATGATTACTGTGTAAGTCAAGCGTACTTAGTAATTGAGTTTTGTGCTTTTCTTAAACATTCTTATCCTGCAGAAATTTTTACTACAACGTTGAAAGTAATTCCCCAAGGTATTAGGTATTCACTTAGATATAACAATAGCAAGTACTTTAACTAATTCTACCACTTCCATTTACAGAATTGCTTCAAATTTTTGGCCAAGGGTAATATTCCACAAAACCACATTTGTGAGCTTTGTAACACACTTGGCAGCCCTTGCACAGATGTTTCTCTCCCTCCCATTATGCCAAATGAGAGAAAGGTGAGTTCCTTTCCTAAAATACTAGTTTATCTTACTAAGAAATTTCTTTCATAAATCAAAATCTCTTCCAATTACCTTTCAGGATATTTGCTTATATCGAAGGGCCTTAGGTTTGTGTAATGACAGAAACTGTATTACAGATAGTGACTTGATTGAAAGAATTGGTGTGGATGCTGATACTGCCAGCATTATAATGGTCAAGCTGCATAAGGATGGAGTTTTTATGAAAAATAAGAAGAGAGGAAAAGGGTAATCACTTTGAAAGTCATTCATGTTTACATTCTTAATCCTTTTAGTGCCAGCCTCTATCACCTAGTATTGAGGAAAATTTCAGGGTTTTTTTCTATTATACAAATTATGAAAAAAATTATTATTAAAAAAACAGGTTCAGTAGACCATCCTATTGCATCTTTAGCACAGACCCAAACCCATAGATCAGCCCACTGGTACTAAAAGGGTTAAAATTAGTAAAAATAATTTATATAGCACTAAAAAGTGACTCCAATTACATACACTGCAACAAAATCAATACATAAATACATGAAGTTGACATCAAGTGATATTTTCTGCTAGTTTTGATCACTTAAATGGAATTATTGTTTTAAAAATTCATAATAAGTAATATGGTTTAAAGCTTAGCAATATGATTAGCTGTTAGCAACTTTCTTCTCCGAATATGAACAGAAATAATAAATTTGATTCCCAATCAACTATAACTTCTAGTAAATTCTTTCATTGGAGTTGATATTACATATTTTGGTTTTCACACACCTTCTTACATTGGCTCTACAACTAGTTTCATTACTGAGAGTGAATTTCAACTTCCAACAATAGTTTGCTTCTAAAAGAATACTAGTGAATTATTTGGTAGGTAATGAATATAGAGTGAAAGAAGCTAGATTTTTGTCAGATTAGGAATAAGATGGAAATCATTTTTCAAGGTCTAATGAGTTTTCAATATCTGTATAATTTCCTTGGTGAAAAATAACTTTATCCTATGCAATCAGAGAAGGAAAGATTTTGGTGCATTGAAACCAAGTAGTGAGTGAAATATCTTTGCACAGAGGGATTTTCAAAGAAAATGACAAAAATGCTCAATATAAGGAAATGTAATGTAAAAATTTTGTTGAGTGCAGAGAAGTCAGAGAAAGGAGAGAATGTGAGAGATATAATAAAGCAAAGGTATATATGTACTATATTAGGGCAGAGTGATGTAAGATGGGAAGTATATTGGGATTATTACAGCAACTGTTATTGGATCATTTACAGCAGAAGGAAGGAGAGCCAACTTGATATGTTCCAAATGGGAAATATAGAGAGGAGGATAGTAAGTATTTTTCAATAGAGTGAAGTATTATTTATTATCTCCTGATGTATTTACTCTACTTCCAACTTCAGTTATCATATACAAATAAAATTAAGACTAGGTATAAGTAAATGATGAGCTGATAGAATCATTACTGTTTCCCAATTTCAAAGTTTTTTCACAATTCCTTCAAAGCCATGTTTTTTTTGAGATATTTCTTACATTTTTAGATCTTAAAATATGTTCCCTCTATCGTGATCATTAATTTTAATTTGCATTGGGTGCAATAATGTTTTCTAAGAACAAATGCTGAGTTATATGGTCAATGGGTTATTGAAAAAACATAAGAAAGACCATCATTTCTCTGATCTATGAGAAAGAGAATTCAAAATTAATGAAAGGAGGATTGTCGCCTCTGAAGTGGAAGTTAACATGCTTTCAACACTCGAATGACCTATACACCCACTTGCGTTGACTTGACTGTATCCTAGCGAGAGACATGAACCCGAATTCAACACTGATAACATATTTCAATTTTTTGTATTTCAATGATTTGTAACATATATCAATAGCACATTGACCCAGCGTGTAGAGCAATTGGTTATGACCTTGGCACAAGTTAAAATTCTTATATGATGTTGCACTCATAAGACTCTCTCATGCATATGGCTTTCTTCTTGTAATAGTTTAGCAATGAGAATATAATGGAATACTGCTGGCAGTTGGGAGAAAAAACTAGTCTCCATCCTGGGATAATGTAAATAAGACATACCTTGAGCATAGTGTGTAAGAATGAGATCTAGTCATCACCCTTTTAAAAGTTTTCTCATTATTCTATTATTATTTCTCAAAGTTACTCATGATGATATTTATATATGCATATCTAGGATTGACTTGATCATATATCACCTTATTATTTATACATGACATAATACAATACGCACTTATGCAAAAGCAAATGAGGCCTTTGTGAAAATGAAGGAGTCAATGAGAGGGACCTTTAGCAAATACTTGAAGAAAAGATTAGTAAAAACCATCATATGGAGTGTAGCATTATATGGATAACAAACCTGGTCCATGAGAAAGGATGATGAGCATAGATTGCAGGCTTTTGAGATGTGGGTTTGGCGACGGATGGAGTAGGCGAGGTGGATGGAGAGGAAAACTAATGAAGAAGTGCTAAGAATGGTAGGGGAGGAAAGATGATTGGTGCACGAAATCTGAAGAAGGCAGGAAAGGTGATTGTAAGGGGTACTCAGAGGCAATAGGTTGTTGAAGTTTGTAATGGAAGGCAAAATGTTGGATAAGAGGAGGATAGAAATTTTGGATAGAATGATAGGTGGTGTGAAGTGTGCAGGTTTGAATAGGGATTGAGCTAAGATGCAGAGGGGAAAATCTAACGTGAGATTCACCATAAACCTGCCTTAACCAGTAGATTACTCTTCATCATAATGTTTACAATTATTTTGATTTTTTTATTTTGAGAGAACATAATGTTAACTACTACTTATGACGATGAAAGGTTATCTACTCGTTGAGATAGGTTTTTGATGAACTTGACTCAACACCTGAGAGGAAGAAAATGTTGAAAGTTTTCATTTGCAAGAAAACTACACTTTCGCAAAGTGAAAAACACCTGTGAAGTAATATCAGAGTGCCAACATTCGTTGAAAAATTAGATCATCATCCACATGCCTCGGTTATTATACAGTAGCTTTCTTAATGGAAAATGTTGATTCTTAAAGATATATAAAATTTTCATTTATATAAATCTATAGTCGGTTGATAAATGGGACATGAAAAATTGGACTTTTTTTCAATTGTCAAATCAGGTGTTGTAGTAGAAATGAGAACAAACTAAATACCAATATTAGTATTTGAGCATTCATTATTTAATATATACATACATATGTATATATTATTTTCTATATTATTTACTATACTTCATCACAGGTAGTTTTTGAAAAATTACATACATAGGTGAGTGTGTTAATATGTGTATGCATACACATTTAAAATGCATTAGGTAGTAAATGATCTAAGTTATCAATTATAATAATATGAAGTTATATTGGTCCAGGAGATGTGTTTGTACATACTTAAGACTCATCGGAAAAGTAAAGTACTTCTAAAATTACAGTACATTTTATATAGGATTGGGAACAAAACACAGAACATCATTTGTCCCTTGACAAGAATACACTTATACAAGACAACCAGAGAATACCCTCGACAAGAATACATTATAAAAACAGTTATCAAGAAAATATCTTTTCAATTTTAATTTAAAACAGATCAGGATGTCCTCACTTTAAGGGCAAGTTGTTAAATAATTTACATCTCATATAGATAGATCCTTTGCTGTAACGTGCAAGATTATGTGCAACTGTTACATACTGAAATCTATTTTGTGAATTAATGAAAGCAAAAAAACTGAAACACTACTACTATGTAGTACTATAACATGTTATTTGTCTGGAGATTAGTACAGAACTGTTTTGGAGGTGTTGATAAACCCCAAGACCTACAAGAAAATTATTATGATGTATAAAATATTTTATAGATATATAAAATATTGTACATATATAAATAATGATTAAATTTAAATTTCCAATAAATGTATACTTGTGTCTTGTTAGCAGGAGAGGTCAATCAATAAACAAATATAACCTCAGGAGGAATGTACTACCTATCTACTTCTTTAAGAATACAATTACAGAACCAAGCCAGGCTGGAGAACACAATTCTGCAACATCTCCACACCAGGAGGAAACTGTGGCACAGGTAAGGAAGGTGAAATACTTTTTTGTAGATATAAGAATTAGCCAAGCACCTACAAAATATCCAACTATGGGTAGATGGAAGTACATATATTCGCATTCCTGGGATACTTTATGTGGATTGTAGATCAAATTGGAAAGCGGGATCATAATTATTTATGATTTATTGAAAATACATTATAAAGTTAATGATATCAGGCTTTAATTTGTGGAGGTTTTGTATATCCATAATTACAAAATGAATATCTATCATACTTTCCACACTTTTTATTGCTTTGTACAATGCATGTCACTATACCTGGCCATGCCATATCATATTGAAACACTTAATGAGAAATAATAAAAGAAGAGGTAACACTTTTCCACTAAATAAATATTTACGGAAATGAAAATCACTAGGTGAACTCCACAAATTTTTAATATGACGACCTAGGTTTCGACACATTGTGTCATCATCAGGATGACATCCTGATGATGACACAACGTGTTGAAACCTAGGTCGTCACATTAAAAATTTGTGGAGTTCACCAAGTGATTTTCATTTCCGTAATGTATATAAGATATATTTAAATATATTTATAGCGGAAGAGATATTTTGATACAATAAAAAATATATCAAAAGAGAAATATGTCAAAATAAAATAATCTTCTAACTACTGTAACTAATCTCTAGAACTACTCTAGCTCTAGCATAATCTTACTAACACCAAGACTTTGGTTACTGCCAATACAACCACGTCAATATTATATTGAACATACATATTTCACGAAGGAGGATGAGGGCAATGTTCAAAAGAAAGCGGGAGGAACACGGAGGAGGCACATGATTTGCGACCGAAAGTTGGTTTAAATTTCTATCATGAAATGAAATGAAAAACTTTGTACATAAATCCACATAAAAGGTTTATTGTAAAACCTTCGCGATGCGGAGTCAAGTTGCGCCTGAAACCATCGAGTTTAATTGAATTTTTATCTTGGTTGAATGCAGATGATTACTCGGAGCTTAAAAGTTACATTGGAGAGGAAATGTGGATGAATTTTCATTGTAAAAAGTCATTAAAAATATATATAGAAGCATGAGGCAGTAGAATTGTTATTGTAAACCTATAGAACTATACAATTTATTTTTTTCTTCGACGGAAATCCAGAAATTACAGGGGTGAAAGCAGTAGTTTCATTGTAAAAATATTTATTATTAAATTTTCGGGGAGCTGCAACCCTAGAAATTGCAAATAGATAGTTGCTCACCATGGTAGTGTACAGAGGGGCAACTGACCCATCTCCCCTCCCACCCCCTTTCCCACCGCCCACTACAAAAATAAATGGGGAAAAATATTAAAAATGGAAAACTTAAAAAAAGCTTATAACTAAAAATCTGTTTTCTTTTGTGTTTTAGGATAT
>WURS02439073.1:0-15130 GCA_011762765.2 Rhinocypha anisoptera | reverse complement strand
CCCTCCTACTCTCCGACTCACTCACTCCCCCTGCCGTCCAAGCGGGGTCGGAGACAAGGCTGATGGATGAAGCGGTCCATATCGCCGGCCCCAATCGAAGGGATTCGTTCCTGACGGGGGAATGGAGGGAGGGGGGGGGGGTGGTGGGGGTGAAGGAGGTGGTGGTTGGTGTGCTGGTGTGTTGGTGTTGGTGATGTGGTGGTGGTGACCTGTTAAAAGCCGCGTGGCCTCCTCGTTCGTTTCCCCCTCCCCACAATCGCCTCCTCTCACCCCCACCCACCCTCCGTTTCCACCTTACCACTTGGGGGGGAAGAAAAAAGAGGAGAGTTTGTGGTGCTCTGTGTGTGTGAGTGTGTGCGAGGAAAGTGTGGGAGGGGGAGGTTGAGTAAAAATCAAGAGGCGACGCGACGGAAGGATGGAGGTGGCGTCAAAGGGTGGGTGTAAGCAATGAGTCTCACTATTTTCTGTTTGCCGGGAACTTCTACCTTCTTTTTTTTCTCAGTCAAAGAGTTCAAAGGAGACGGGTGGCTGGTTTTCATTACCCCGGCGAGCGAGTCAATTCGACCCACGGAGCCACTTTAGAGCGACGGCCTCTCGTATTATGGACGCACCCTCGACGGTTATCGGCACTCACTCTCCCGGGAGCGCTCACCCTAATAAAGCCGAACCACCTCCCCTCACACTCCCTCTCCCCATTAAACCCGCAAAAAAATTACGGACCGGACACGAGAGAGTTAATTTGGAGAGGAGGTGGGTGGGGGTTTGGAGGAGGGGGGGAAGGTGAGATTGCGTTAGAAGGGACCCTGGGAAAGCGGCCCCCGCCCCATATGCACCATGGGGGCAGGAGGATGTTCCTTAGCGCCGAATCCATCATGTCACTCTCCACATGGCCACGGATGCTTAGCGAATATACGTATTAATGGTTCAAATCCTCCCACGGTGCTGAAGGTCCGATCAAAATTTTCGCAAGTGGAAGTATTGTTTTTGTTTTATAGGTTGCATCCACGGTTATTGTCATCTGGCACATCTTCAAATCATAGAATGGTTCCCTCTGGACAAACACAACGCTCATACCGTAGGCAGGACTCGAACCCGCAATCTTTGGTGTGGCCCGCGAGAGCGTTACCACCAGACTAAACCAGCCGGATTTTCAAAAGTATTCGTTCTCTTTAACGAAAATGGGGAAAGGTTGTGGTAGTTGTGAAACAATTGTATTGTTTCATAAAATATGCCCTCAGAACTCTCACGATGCGCAGCTGGAACTGTAGAGTCATTCTCAAAAGCCCCTAATATGTAGTATTTATCGCGCAGGTACTAAAAAAAAAGTTCTTAAGAAATTAAAAAACATTATTGATTCCATAAGAAGTTCATCTATTATTTTGAAAGCCGGAAATAAAACTGGAGAATCAACTGATAAATAAACCGGTACAATTTCTCGGATTCGATTTTGGAGGCAAACTGTACATCGAGCATAATTATTTTCCTGACCGGTGCGCTATAAGCCAAATTCGCTCCTCGCGTTTCGTAGCAAATCTCCTGAGGTTCTGATGATGTCACATTAGGTACCCTGAAAGTTCCGGAACCTCTGAAAAAAGGCGGAAACAGATTATTGAATCAGGATGCAGTTTGCATTTCGGTACCTGTTATGTGGTATATTTAACGAAAACATTCGCTCTTTCTGGTTTTTGTCATTAATGAAATAGCTGGAGAGGTAAAACAAAATTTTTCAAAATGTCTCACTTGAAGTTTCAAAATATTTTACAGAACTCCCCATGGACATGTGGCAGCGGGTGGAGGTGGACCACCGTCATTAGACACGTGTCTGCCCCCTGTTTAATGATTATATCTCCCAATGTGGTCGAGAATAGTGCAAGGAAAAATGCAATTATTTTAACGTTAGGGTCGGTAGTTCAACGGATTTCCAGATTCTGGTCCCGCCATTCAATGTGATGTGGTGTTAATACTATTCCATCTATTTCCTTTCCAAACTCGATTGACCGGAAATTCTCCACAAATTTGAGCCCCGCCTGAAATCTATGCCATTCGAGTGTCTCTAACATTCATGGTAATTTTGTAATGCTTTCCTTGTGACCATATCAAAGTTAACAGATCGAGATTCCTTTCTCTGTTTTATGTTTAACTCAGGTACTAATTCTTTCTGACATGGATATCAAACACTCAATGTGTACTTCAGATTAGATCTAACCAGTGTTAAATAGTATCTCTCCTTAAATCATTCTCCTAATTAATTCCACACTATTCGTTTAGTAATGCTTCAATAAATTCTATTGTTTCAGGTGTAACTCCATGAAATATATTCATTATTAATAATAAAATATTTGTTAATTACATGGGATTTTAATTAGTGGTCGTTATCATATTACCATATATTATTGTTTATTGTTTATCATTGTATAATAAGTTAAGCTGTAATAGGTTTAAAGTAACACCTAAGTATTTAACTTGGTCCGTTTCAAGAGGATCTGACCGTGATTTTTAAAAATAATCTCACTGGGGTATAACTTGTGCCGCGGTTCTTACCAGGGGATAAAAGAAGTCTCGACTGCGTGAGAGATAAGAGCTTCTCGAAAGTTTTATCCAATGAAAAATTCATATTAAACGGCAATGAAACATGGTTCCATCAGTAAGACGTAGGAACAAAACGACAGTCATCAACAGTAAAGAGCTATACAGCTAGGAATATTATCCGGAAGTATCGATACCTCTTTGTGCAGAGGATGGATACAGCGGTTATCGTTCTGTCAAGGCAGTGCATTAGCTAACACATTTCACTTGTGAAATATGTTGGTCAGGGACGAGTCTTAAGGTATTCTAAAATATCCTTGCATTCTTAACGTAGCTTCATTTGGTTTTATTGCGTCTCTTTAATATTGGTTAAATTAAAGAGAAGACCAAACAGTCCTAATTTTGCCACAATAAAGACAAAATTACTATAATAATTACTCTTCCAAATTCTGATGTCGTTTTTACTGTAAATGTCCCTTATATGTAACGTGACCCTTATAAATTTTTTTATAGGGAGCATTTATAATGAAGCGTTCCAGGAGTGATTTGTTACCAGCAGGAACATGAGTTAACAGCAGGAACTGGACTCTATGGACCTTATGGAATACGACAAGACTGAACTGGGGTAAACCTTCGGGTTGAATGAAATAATTTTTCAAGTTTAAAGATTCACAAACATTACGACCATCTCCTTTACAGCATGGATAGATAAAGAATGACAGAAAACGTAAATCATGACAGACTGTTTAGTTACGGAGTCACTAGTCTTGCACCTTTCCTCCCGTTACACCTTTATCACTTCTTTTTCTGGTTTCACGAGAATAGGTTTTGGTACCCCAAGCAAAAAAAGAATCACAATTAATAAAATCATCTCCGAGGAACGCAGTACGAGAGAAAGAGAAAGGAGGAATTTGCCAATCCATCGCTATATGCGTAACACTGGAGAGTTCAATGCGTAACACTGGAGCATCACGAAAATCCTCAAAAGAGTGGTAAAAAGATAAAATTTTAAAATTACAGGTGATATTCAAAGGTTCAAAACCTTTAAGTACCTAAAGGCTTGGACACAATTTGCAGCAAACGTTGACGTGAGACGATGTGAAACGTGGAAAAGATACCTACGTGTGAAGTATAGGTAGGAAGCGGTCACAACCACCATGTACGCCTATGCGTGTGTACGAGAGGAGATGGCCAACTTTCATCTCTACACGTCTCACGTACACGGAGAGCCGATCATAGTTCGCCAATATACCTGGCGCCTTCACGGTTGGATACTGGAGGCATCTTCCGTCTCCTCCCTGCGCATACGAATCAAATTATATTCATAAGGACTATTGTGTCCGCTAGGCGAAATCTCCCGTCTCCCGTTTTCACGTCAACGTCTTCCGTCAAAGTTTGTCGCCAATCGTGTCCCAGCCTTAAGATAATGGCTGGACATGAGGAACACCTAGAAACGAGGCGTGGCTGCAAGACTAGATTACAAAATGAAATCAGCCTTCACGAAAACCCTCGTTCTCTAAAACAAAAAGCATCATCTTGAGGAGCCAAAATCGACACTGCCAGACAGTTGAAAGAGACCAGAGGTTTTATATGTGTCAGAAATGCTGAACTTAAGAAATAAAGCCTGCGGAGCGAGAACCCGAGAAACTGGAACGAAGGATAGGATTCGTAAAAAACGGAAGGAGTAATGAAGCTCAGAAAGTAATTGACGTGCACGACAGGGTAGGGTGGGAAAGGTAACGGATGTCATCAGGAAAGGACGATTGACCTTCCTCGGCCGTGTGCTCCAGATGGATAACAACAGGATGACAAAGAGGCTCCCCAGAGGAGCGTGGAAGCTTAAAGCCAAACCAAGAAGAGAGGCAGTAAGAAATTGCTGAAGGATTTAGGCTGAGTGGGACAAAAGACAAAGACGTACTAAACAGAAACACCTTTGGACAAAAATCAAGGATAGAGGTGTGCCCGAGAAGTAGGTGAAGCCTGTCCGACGACAACCTTCCGAGGAAAGAAGAAACGCCCATATTAAGAGAAAGAAGGATATGTGGAAAATGATCATGGTTGGAAGCCAAGAGAACGTGGTCCACAAGACGCCATAAAAATCGTATGTTGGATGTAGTAACCAATGTGAAAGGAAATTATCAGCATTCATTCGCTTAATCCAAAGGATATTTAGGAAGAGAACTTAGGGTTGGCTGTCTAGTCGGCCAATAAATAAGTTACTGATAAAAGATCTTTCTCGAACGCTGAAAATTCTGAAATTTCCTGATAGCATCAATTGGATTTTGTTAATAGCGTCCTCTGATTAATACATTTTAGACCTTTTGGATTAGTGTTAGAATAAAAGATTTACTTAACAAAAGTTATAGCAATGATCTTATTTTCGAATTTCTAAAATAATTGTCACCAAAACTTTCAAAAATGTTAACTATCGAGATGAAATTAATAAGACATGTTATCATATGCAACTCTACAAAGCCGAAATGTTTTATCTGAGGGTCTTCCACTGAATGAATCATAGGAATACGCACATTACAGTCCACGTAGAATTGCAGTGGTTGTTGCACATCCCTTGAAAAAAGCGTACAATCCCGGATGGTTATATTCTAGCACAATGAATGTCAGATAATGTACACGCTCTTCAAATATATAGTCCAATTTTACTTTCTAGTTTTTAGCTTTCCTTTATAAATGATTTTGTTTTTATAACACACGAACTTTTTGTTCTAAAATTACCAGTTTTGAAACTGACGGTATTTTATTGTTTTTTCCATGGAAACCTGTATAATATTAATATGACGGTGGTTATTATTTTAATTTGTATTATTCTATATTACATACTCATTTGGATTATACATGCAGACAGTACATCATTCTGAGTTAATTGGTTTCTAGGGATTCCATCGAGTCCCTGAAAACCAATAAACTCAGATATCAGGATAAACCCAAACTCAGTTACCGTATAATGAGGTAACCAGTATCTGTGATTTCAAATGGCGAACTGAAAAGAATTATTAAATAATAAGTTTAATACGGTTATTTATCGTATTTCAAATTCATAGTTCGTAAATGCGTCGCTCTTACGAGTGATGTGTTCGTGAAAAAAATCCTATTATGCGCACTCGGTTAATATGGTCTTTACTTATTGTCCATTATAAATGCGTTTATGATTTATTTACGAAGGAATACATCATAAACGTCCCTCGACCTTATTATAATGAGAAAATTCTTCAGAGGTGCAATTTGGAAGAAGGAATTTAATGAGTCTTATTTACATTTGATACTTTTGCAATGGAATTAAAAATCATTCCAACATTGTTACCTGTGTGAAAAGACAGAATTGATTTCCGGATGTCAAAAAACAAGTTACGTTTGTTAATATTGGAAAATTTAATTATTTGTCTCTTTTTATTCCGCATTATTGTGCTCTGACAGCATATTTGACATCACCTGTTTCTACCAGGGTGAAAGAATTTTTATATTCGATAATAAACTTCATTTGCATATATTTTTTTAGATGTGTCATTAATGTTTTATGATATTAAGGCATTAATAAAACTTTCCCTGAAGAAGCTCTTTCTTCTTCTTCAACAATTTCAATGAGGAATGCTTACCAGGATTAATTACATTTTTAATGACAACAAGCCTAACATACATTCAAATGCCATTTTTTAAAACGCATCCTCACGGATATTCCTAAATATTTTCCCATAGAAAGTTGTAAATTATCATACGTGTGGGTGTATTTGTGCGTTATTTCACAAAATGTACCATTATAAAGTTATTTCTTAACCTCCCATTATTCTTAAACTTCTTTCAATTTGATTTAGGGGTCTTGACTCTTTCATGACGACATTAGTAATTCCTCGTAGACATAACTAAGTAAAACAGTGAATCATAAGTTTACTTGGCAAAATCATTTCTTCTGACTCAAGTGTTAGTTGATGCCTGACGCTTTCTTGTGGTCACATCGAAGTTATGCTATGCGTGCATCACTTAGCCACCAATAATATTTCAAAGTGGATGGAAAATTATGCATGTCATATACGCAGTGCATGGATAAGAAGCCTGAGGCATAAAATTCCACCCTGTTTTAAGAATGATAAATTTTATTTACCAAAAGCACGAATTTTTTGTTTTATTGTCTGTACAGTTACACGAAGAGGATTGTAGGATGCGTCGTCCGTTGTGGGAAACCGTTCCATTGGAGTAATTCGTCGCTACCCTTGCAGCACTCCGACGGAGTGACGAGGCGAGGTAGATAATATTATTTTCATTCCAAGATTGGAAGGAATCGCAGGCGGGGTGGGCGGAAGAGAGGGAAAAGTATCGAGCGCCGTACACGCGAAAGGGAAAAGAGAACGATAAAAAATTGGAGTGAGAAAGAAAGGAAGGGGGATTGATCGGTTGATTGATTACAGTCTTTACCCATTGGCGCGGTGCGAGACCGTGACTGAGGAACAACGCAAGATTACACCCTGACTCTTATGTACAGATTCCTCCGCGGAGTACGACCCAACGAGTGCGTCGCTCGAAGCGGCGGGGGCGCCGGTGGTGCACTGCACATTTCGGAATATTAATGACGCCTCGGTAAAAGCGATGCGTATCGTATCATTCTTTTTTACGCCCGCGTCGACAAACACGGACCTGGGCAATGAGACACGGAAAAATTGCCAGGTAAAAGTGATTGGCAGGCAGTAAAGAACAGCAACATCCTAACAGAAGCAAGGTGAAAAAAAAGAGGAACAATGGTTCGGAATGAGGAATAAAAAGTATAAAGGGAATAACTCAGGTTTGATGCTCCGGTGTTGGAAGGAAGTGGGAAAGTTGAACGGGTGGTGGAGGGGATGACACAGACCGGGATGAAGAAGAGTAAGTGTTGGATCCGTGGACCCCCAGACTAGCATTTTGCCGCTCCGAAGGGTTCAGTGACCGGGTCGTCCGGGTAAAACCCCTCGGAACTCACCGGAGAAGATCGATTGGGAACGGTCATCTTTCATTATTTATAACTTCTCCAAAGCTGCCACTCGGTGTCTTAATCGGTGTCTTGAAAATCAGAGATAGGTTTTCATTACGCGCATATTTACTCGCGGGCCATCAATTAAAGTGAAGGAATGACTTGCAAGTGATGAATCAATGTCTGTTTACGAACATTTCTCTTTTACTTTACAAGTCGACAAGTGTATTCGATCTTCGAAGAAACCAATTGGATTCCTAAGTTTTCTATACTTCTTAGACACTTTCTAGAAGACAGATCTTTTCCTTAACAATCTGGGATTATTACAAGCTAAATGTTGTTACTCTGGTATTTTTGAGTTTTATGAAATGTAGTCTAGGCCAATTAAAATTGAACAGAGGCCAATTAAATTATGCGTGCTAAAAAGAAGCAAAATGAAAAAGAGTAATAAAGTGTAAATTAACTGCTTCAATGAATCTTCTAATTTATTTCATCATTTAATTTTAGTCCCTGGATACATTTTTTATAATCTCCAAGAAAAAAAGATATTAAATTGAATAAAAGTTAATATATTTTCTGTTACGATGGAATGCATTTTCACAAGATTCTGGAAAATGCTAAATAGATTTCGCCACTAATAACACAAATTTAGTAAAAATGATGTTAATATGAGTACGATTGCCGCTTATGTTAACTAATTAGGACTAATAATAATAGATAATCTATTCACTAATTAACGTTAATTAGTGTTTGTCTTACACGAAAGCTCTTACTAGCGCAAACAATTAGAGAACAATTTGATGGAATAAACAAAAAATTCGTGCCCTGAGCTTGATTCCAACCCGAGACCTTCGTTTGGCGGGAAAAAGCTTGCAACTTTAATTCTACTCGACCAAGGCCGTAGGATTTAATAATGCAGTAATTTGAATCTATGATAAAATAATTTATTTGACTCTTAATAGGAAAATTGCAGAACTAAGTGGACCAACAAAGTTTAGGAACCCTATGGGGTCCCAGTTTGAAATAAAAAATATTTGCCATTTCATCGCAGATGGGGATAATACACGTTTAATTTTTTCCGCGGATATTTATATATTTCCTATCACATTCCGCTAAAATTTACATAAATAACTCCCAGAATATAAGGAGGCATATTTAGGTAGGGTAATAATTTGCGCACGAAAAACCGGCTTCGAGGAGGCTGCAACTTCTCTGACATGGCATCGTCCGGACAATCGGTAACTCCCAATTTGCCCGAATAATCCCCAAGGGATGAGATGCGGAAAGATGAGACAACCGAGGAAATCGAGGTGGAATCGGAACGACAGCAAAAAAAAAAGTGGATTGCAGGCGATTGAAGGAGGGACGAGTACGCGGTCGCATAAGAAAAAGAAAAAGATCATTCGAGTAAAGTTCAAAACTCTGCGACGTCACCAGGCATCAGCTCCGGTTCGTTTTATCCCAGGTCGAGGTGTGGATCCACGGTAGAAAAAAAATTGCAAGCGCAGTCTCGGAAGATCCTGGTCCTTCCGCCTCTCGTGAGAGAGAGAGGAGAGAGAAAGAGAGAGAGAGAGGTAGAGGGCCGGGGACGCCTATCTCCCATCCTCGCTTTTTCCGCGATCTCTCAATGTTAGGAGGCAGGCAACTGTTTTTGTTCGCGCTCACAAAGTTCTCAGCGAGAACGTGAATTCTATTGTCTGGGGGAAACGGAAAAAAGGAAATGGAATCAAGTAAAAGCCGCGAACGGAATGATGGGTGGGATGGGAATGGGACGGCATCGCGCACCTTGTGTGTGTGTGTGTGTGTGGGAGAAGAAGCTGAGGGATAAAGACGACGTGGTAACGGAAGATAGGAAGAAATAAAGTCAAGCAAACGGAAAAAAAATGTTGATTCCATCTTCGACCAAGTTCCGATCACATTGAACGATGTAATTGATGCTTACGATTTCGGTGGTCTCGGAACAGTAAAAAAAAAATCAACGGGTCTACAGTATGCTGTTTAAACAACGGTGCACAACTGCGATGCAACCACTTTTAAAACTTGTCAGAGGATGAGGAAAAGGGGAAAATATTTCCATAAAATGGCCTATGGAAGGTATTTACCGATTGGTTTTTTTTCAATCTTTGTACTTCTTCACCTCAATTTCACTTTTGGGCACTTTCTCCTGAGCTATTTGGGAATTTGAGAGATTAAAACGGCACTATGTATAATTTATCTAACTAACTAAAGCCACCGACCGGATTAGCCTGGTATTTTGTGCGCTCGCCGACTTACCCAATGGTCGCTGGTTCGAGTCCCGCACGGGGCATGGGTGTTGTGTTAGTCCAATAGGGTTTTTTCTACCATTTGAAGAGGTGCGAAATGACCATAGCCGTCGAAGCACCCTATCAAAACGAAAATACTACTAATAACTAAAACCGTATTCTAAATGTCTACATATGATATTCTAAGTATGTATTTTAATTAATATTGAAGACCAAGATGGAAATAGTGAAAATACTGGCACGATGAAGATGGAAAGAACGGGACGGTCTGAGGAAGGTTAGTTTCGAGACAACTGCAAAAGATAAAACCACAGAAGTGGACTACAGAGGAGGCCATTAATTAAATACGAAAAGATAGCTTCTGTAATGTAGTCCTCATATTGATAACCAAAGATAATCATAACGATAGAAGTTTCAGTATATAGTTGATTACTCATCCGTTACTCCAAATTCCTGGTATATACTCATGGCGTCATCATGTATTCAGGAATATATGACTCGTGATAAGAATCGACTAAGAGCGGACCTCCACATTGAGTTTTTCTAATGATTTGATAATTAAAGGGGTTAATGGCTTTCTTTAATATTAAAATAGTATTGAAAAACTAAGATACAATGACAATAGCTTTTATGATCATACCTGGAGATAATGTGCACCTTGATCACGTCACTTAGCATTTCTAGGGTTCGAATTCTGGCATTGCATGGCATTATTATTTTCGTTACACTCTAATTTCATAATGTTCGATGCTTTCGATTTATTTTGTATAAGTGACCTACCAGGAACAATCGTCATTTTTCTGTTCAACAATTCTATGGGACATCGGAACGCTCAAGACCTTCCACATCGTCAAGATGACAAGGAACAGGATGCACCTGATTCAAGAGCGGCAATTAAGAAATAGAAAGTACTCCGAAGAGCTGGAGGGAAATGGGGCTAATCGACTACACTTGAAAGTAATAGGAAAATATTGTATCGTGAAATTTTAGTGAAAACCGTATTGGAAGGAACAATAGGCGGGAAGAAACCTAGAGATAGGCAGCGAATGGTGTATGGGACAGAAATATGGGAGAATGAGAGGAGTTGGGAAGTAAGAATTTATGAAGAGGTTTTGGTGAGAACAGAGTTGGAAGAGCTGCTATGGGCAAATCCCTTGAATGATAACCATTGGCGGTGATTAGGATGAATTATAAGAAATATAGAGCAGAATGTAGAACACAAACATGATTTTTTTGTTTCATTTATGAATTTCGAGTAGGAGTTTTAAAGAGTCGAGCGGTTAAAATTAATGGAAGTTTTACAGACCAAGAAGTGACCTGGTAAGATGAGTGAAAATACTCTAGTATAACTAGCAATAGAAGTTTAGTATGCTTGCTCAATTTTTTCAATGCCGTCAACATATCCATAAATCGAATAGTCACTATTTGCAATAAAGAGAATCTTGCGACGCCTTATGCTTCAGTCTCAATAAAAAGACAACATCTCTCAAACTAATGCTGAAAAAACGTCGTTCAAATAAAAAGAGTGTAGTTAGGTAATCCAGGATGTCATAATCAATAAAATATCTCCTTGAGGAATTTTAAGTATCGCCACTAAAATTTCTTCAACTCCACACAAAATGTCGAGTCTCCCAATTCAGCTAATCAGTGTGAATCAGCTCTATACCTTACTTAATTGTCTTCACTTCCGACCCCTTGATTAGCGAGTCTTTTGGAACAACATACGCGAAAAAAAACACGTAACTGCTTTTACAGGGGGTTGAGAGCAAAACTCATTCCGGAATATAAAACTAAAACAAGTCTTCCAACTAACGAGCTCCGTAATAAATGAAAGAATGTTTTTTATTAAGATGAGCTTATTAAATCTCACTCGGAGGATGAGTTTCAGATTTTTTATTTAACACAACCAACGGAAAATAGCCATGATCCTTTTCCGACTCTTGAATTACTGCAGATTTTCTACCCCTCTCTCTTTGTCCTGATCGCTTTCCACTCAATCAACTGGGACCTCCAGATGAGCGATAAACTTCTAGCGTACCAATAACTTCATTCCGATAAAAAAGAAGAGAGAATATGGAAGAGGAAGAATTAAAATTTGGTAATATAATAAATTTTACGCTTCAATTACTACCGCACCATATTCTAAAATGACAAAGTGTTTCTCTTCTGAACCTGAAGACGAGGAGATTAAGCGATAAAATACCATACAGGGATATAAACACATGCTGTGTATTCAGTTCGTTTACTGGACAAGGAAAATAACTTCTCTCGATCTCTCGATCGCTTTGAATATCTATGTTTCCATTACTGATATTAGCGAACAATTAACAGGACTATGCTTTTCTTCCGTTGCTAGCAATTTGAATTTTTCTCATAGGATATGAAATACTTCCCTTCTCATTAGTGGCTGAGAAGCTTTAAAGTCTCATCTCTCTGTAAGAATTTCTTCTAGAAGGACGGTACCTATCATCGTAATGTCCGTTCATTTAGTAGCTTAACGGACGGGCGGCAAGTGGACGGACGAATTTCCAGTTTTCGGATCAAAAGAAATCGTAGGTGGGACGCCGTAATTCTGGCATTCTTTCGGAGGAAGCTTAGACGAAGATAATTAAAGGGAGAAACTAATTATAGCTAGTAGCATTCACTACATTACATTCAGGATGGTAATTATATCACGTTATTTCTTGTACAGAATTTTTTGTAACGACTTCTTCAGATAAATAGAATCATTCTAACAGGATAAATTACGTGCAAACTTAAGTTTCAAAATAATAGAATATATAATTAAGAACTACGGAAAAGCCTATGAAAATTTAATGAGAGTATATGGCGTGTAGTATGTGATAGACTGAAATATACGATATACGCAGAACATGCTGACTGTGGTAAATACAGGCGTGTGAATACAAGCCATTGGATTGGAGAAAAGTGTAGTTAAGCTGGCTGAAAAGGCTAAAAAGAATTTAACGGCTGGTAAAACTGTGATCTATTGGATAGCTCTTCTGTAAAAGATATAAATTCCCCAATTATAGTTGACTAAGAGAGAGAATTTAGCGGCAGGGATAGTAAAGAGAATTTGTTAGAAATTATTCTCCTATGAGAATTTTTCGAACATCATTCTAGAATTTAACTGTAAAAATCACGCTAGAAAAATAGTAAAACCTTTACTGACTGACTCAAATTCCTCCTTACTATTATACTTATTATCTTAGATTGCCAGTGAATTAGACATAGACCATATATTACCAATTTGAAGGTTAGTGAGAATTGTTAGTCAATTATAAGGATATATTTTTACACTCTGAATGTTGTTCCTTACTTTTACGATTACTATGTTATTCTGTAAAATTTTCTATGTGTTTTTTTCAGACTACATGTACAGTATTCTATAGTCACAACCAATTGTATTCTCTGCATATCTTTTACGTTCCTCTCTGTTTCAATACCATTCCCATCCTTTAATTTAGATAACTTAATCACTCATCATCATAAGTGTATCATCAGTGAAAGGTAGGTTTCCGACGAATGATATTAATTACCCCAAAGAGTTATGTTTGGCAATTGGCAACTGCACCACTTAATTTCTTATAAAATAATCGGCCTTCTTCCATGGCCCTCCTCGGGCTCTTGTCTTAGGTGTGGTATTCCAGAAAGAGACAGGGATGATATTTGGCGGAAATGAAAGATGAATTGGAATGCCGTCTGACACCCCGAGAATGTAACAAATAAGGTGGGAGAGAAGGTGGAGACAGACAGACGAGGGGAAAAGGCAAGGGGAGAGGAGAAAGTAAGGAGGAGGATGGAAAGGGAGGATGCTGGAAGGGCGCCTTATCGATGGCGACGAACACGAGCTATCCGAGAGACCGTTAGGTAAGATCCGGGCATGGAATCATTTTTCCTTCCCCGAGTCCACAGCCAATGACAGCACTTTTTGTGCGCCAGGGACCCAACAGGGGCATACACGAGAAGAGTCGAAGGTAGATCGTAACCAAGGCTCTTCAACCACCTAGTCACTGAGCTCATTGAACTTGTCCGGGATGCTATATACTTGCTCGATATCTAAGAATGTTGGTGAAAAGAATTCAGTGTACCTGTAAAACATCACCTGATGAAACCCACCCAAGTTGGTCTTTTACAAGGCATTACAGAAGACTTATAAGTGTTGATACCTAGTTATCTTTGCTATCATCGCGTAGAATAGCTCAAAAAAGTTTCATCATTGTCCTGACAAATCAAACGTGTGGTTTAGGAAGTGGTATTGCCTTCATTTGGTAGAAACGATTCATTGTAAAAGATATAATGGTAGGATGAAAGTGTGAAGTAGAAACCTGGGTGGAATCAAATAATCATTGTGAAAGAAAACCAAGTGTGTTAGTTTATCAATGACAATGGAAGATTCAATTAAGGTAATTAATATTAGAGTTAACCACAAATTACTTAATCATTTACATGTACAAGTCCTCTTTTTTTAAAACTCAAACTCGTATGATATCACTTTCAAAATACGACACGACCGGTAGATTTCATACAAGTACACGATCAAGAGGTGGCGGTACAATTCATTAGGCACTCGGATGCTGAACTCGAGTCCCGAGTTCATATCCCAGTGACTCCTCAGTATATCTCGATCTAAAGCTGAGTGATTTTCTATGTTCCAAATCGTCCAGGGGTTCCCTGACCCTTTACACTGAATAGTTGATTTCCTTCTACCTAGATCATAGTATTTGGTAATCTCTACCAATCAAATCGTCCTACGAGTTTAAAACTGGCTTTAAGGACATGAGCAATTAAAACACACTTATCTATACGACACAAGTAACAGATACCTTTAGGCATAAGAACATGTCAAACTGATTACATCCTCATAAAAATGCTTTAAAAGCAAGTAAAGAATTGAATGAATATTCCAAGGGCTAGAAAGAATGACCACAGCTTAGTAATTATTAAGATATTTACATTCTATTTCAAGAAAATGATTATGAAAGACGTTAATGCCTTAAAGTAGGATATGAAATAGGATAAGTATCATAATTTCCAATCTATGGATTAATTAAGTCAACCTAATTAGCATTTTATTAATAATCTATCGATCAGTAACTTAGTCTACACAATGATAATCAATAGAGTATGCACGAAAAGAATATTATAAAGGTACGGTCATACGTTAATGACAATTAAACCTAAGTAAAAAAACCCCCAGGGAAATCGTGTTTCGGGGAAATATTGCTACCACCTCTCCCCATCCTTCCTCTCCCTCCATCTTAAAGCACGCTTTCCCTAAGCATTCTCCTTCGCAAGTAGGTGGTCCGTCTACACGTCCCTACAAGTGATGACCTACGGCTGAAGCTAAACTCTTAAAGGCGCACTTAATCTTCAGTTCCGGCAC
>WURS02439062.1:0-15130 GCA_011762765.2 Rhinocypha anisoptera | reverse complement strand
GCTTTTGCGATGTTGATTCCAATATAAAGCGATGTATGGAAGACTGGGTTTTGGAGACGCCATACCCCGAGCCCCAACGATCCCTCTCTTCCCCTTCCCCTCCCCCCCTTTCCCGAAATTCTTTCCTACTCGATCTGCATGCGCGCGATTGGACGAGGCATGAATTTTTTATCCGAGAAAATCGCACCAGTGCGAATACCAATCGCAGGCGAGCGCGAAGGGAAAACAAACCTAGCTCAAGTGCGGGGGGATTTTAAAACTCTTTTTCCCCAGGCTGAAAATAATGCTCTTCCGAGAGAAGCCATCAGAGAGCATGACCTGTGATGCCGTTTATTTATCGGCCCGGTTCATCGCTCGGTTGCTTCTCCGAGCGCCGTGATATTCTCTGAGAATAAGAATTATCCACAACTTTTGCTTAAGTTATTTTAAGTCCGTTATCTTCAAGAAATAACTATGCAAAATAGAAGCTATTTAACGGTGATGGAACGGCATTTATGATCTTTAAATTCGAGAATAGTTTACGTTATAGACGAAAAAAATGATTTATACAATAAATAGAGTTTAAGAGAATGTTCTTAGATCTTGTGGAGCACTTGAAGGCAAGAAAACGAAAAATATCCTTTCAAAATAGCTGTTCGATTGCTGATAATTTGCGTATATTAATAGTTATGGACTACCATATTTCGAATTCTGGAAGCATGAAATATAAAATGAGAAAAAAATAATCTGATAATTTCAGAGAAGAGGATTGGTGGTAAATATCTTTGTAAGCAATATGGATATGGAAGTCCGTAATAACCTAGAGGATATGGAGGGCTAGAGGCTGCTGCTTTAACTGATGGAGATTAGTTATTTTAGTTATTCAATTAATGTAGGGGGAAGGTGGTTTAGATTTAATGCCAGGATAACTAAATGACAAAGTATTTCCCAAATTAAAAAAATTAATAATGAAAAATAATAATGAAATAGGGCGTCACCATGAGATATTCAATAAAGTCTTTCCTATGTGATATAAGCCTTAAGTGCAAATCTAAGTGCTATCTGTGCGTGATTTCAGACACGTATGCTCAATTCAAAAAAACCCAGAAAAAATAAATTATGATAGGAAGGTATATCAATGCTTCATTAGGAGCGGTGAGAAGGAGATTAACGTCAATTTTGTGGCACTTATTTTTTTAATCCTTATAAATCAGCTGAGAAACTGAAATTATAACCACGGTTAAAGTTATCTTTAAAACAGTTAGGGAAAACGATAAGTTGTTAAAATCTTTACTAGTGTTCGCCCCTGCTCTGCAAATCCTACTTTTCTTCTGAAAGATAATATAAACAGAATTATATCGCATATTACCTTCTAAGATAAGAGGTATCACCTTTTACTTGGATAGTGTAAATGATAACAGGAGCAACGTCAATATGTAAGAATAAGCAAGAATGAGTCGAGTAATAGTTGGACGGTGAGTAAAATTGGATAAAAGGTTACAATATAAAAAGCTATAAAGTAATAATAATGAGGATGAGTAAGAGTGCAATGAATGCTAAATATAAGAATATATCAAAGAGGTCTTTGCCAAAAGCGATACCAATATTTAAAACAAAACTGCACAAGTATGTTAGGAGATATCAGAAATTCATTTTTAACGTACACCTATTTAAGTTACGCTCTACACCTTCAAGATAATGTAAGTGTAGTTAAGATAGTATGCGATCATTCTCCTCAAACAATTTTAACATTTTCATACAACGACTATTGAGAAGAAAAATTATACTATTGGACATTTTTTTTCAACTATCAAAACATCAAATTCACTACAAAATTAAATCAATGAACAACGAAAATAAGTTTCCCGTGAAAATATTATTATTTAAAACACATCACCACCTAAGAAGTGACTAAGAGCTCACGCGTGGATATTAAGAGGAAAAGCGAAAGACTATTTCTCATCCCATAACCACCAGAAAAATATCCATTTAAAACCATGAAAATAAATCCTTAAAATATAAACGCACTTTATTAGGAAATAATTCCATTAAAAATAAATCTTCGCTATACACTGGGATGTAACACACGTAGGGTGGACGTACAGGTAACCTATGGGCTCGAAATAAGCAGTTTCTCTTCCAATTTCCCCGGTCGTGCCTTTCTCTCCCGCTTCTTCTTCACGTATCCATAAACAATTTGTGATGATTCAATTATGAGGAACTCCTGCCGGAGGCGAAACCAATAAACTCGAATTGCCATCCCAGTTACTTAATTGGTTCCAATGGACACGATTTACTGCAATGATTACTGCTTTCGTAAAAGCGACTCGTTAGTTACCGCTGTAATTGAAACGTGCCACGTGACAGGTAGAAGGAAAAACTTCCAAATGGAGTCAAGCGATAGCAAGGGATTTTGGGGACGAGATGGAGGAAAAAAGCAGTTCCACAAGGAAGACACGAATCACAAACATCCATCTTCCAATGAAATCGCAAAAATTGAATTGCTGACAAATGAATGCTAACTAACGGAATGAAAAAAACTCGGTATCATAATTTAATCCATGTGAAAATGTGTAGCTACATGTAGTAAATTTTACTTTATGTCATAAACAATAAGTTTTACTCTCCATTTCAACAGTACTAAAAGAAATCAAAACTGGATGGTTTTCCGGGAAACCAGATTATCTTGGGAGCGGAATAGGGAAAGGAAACGCCTTCTCTTCCTCCATGTGTTTATTTTAATACTCTGTTGATGAGTTCTCTATGTCGTACTAGACGAGTTTTAATTTAACTTTTAGGAACAAACACATAGTTAAATAAATTATTTTTTACATTAACTGTAAAAAACTCTTTGATAACCGTAATCACGCTAACATAGTGAAATCACACGGTTTGATTTGTAAATAAAATTTAACATCTATTTCGTTTATACTTTATCGATGAATTTATATAGAGTCATGGGAGGAGATGGAACCTATGATGAGGATATGTGCTCATAAAAATATCCATCACTTTAATGTTGTTTGATCACGAAATCACTACCGCTGTTTTTGAATGTTTGACTCACACAGTCAGAGACGAAATGCTGTGAAAGCAGCCCCTTTGAACCTTTATAATTTAAAACCGTAGTCAGTATATCAACCTGACTACACAAAGAAATAATTGAAATGAGAGATTCGATGCGTGCACATAAGCCAATATAAATAAATAAAATGTATAGAAACGTTCAAGAGAAAAATATGTTACTAGAATAGTGCGAGTATTTCAAAAGGACAAACAAACATATAAAAATGATAGTGCTAAAAATTTCGTGCGGCATGAAGTATGCTAAGCACACAAAACATAAACATCGCGGCTATAGCGCTCCGCTAAACATCAATTGGGGTCTACGGGTTTAATGCAGCTAAATTATCTGAGAAATATTAGCTTACGAAGGAAGAGATCCAAACATAAACGTGAGGAAACAGGCTATAACAGTCTATTTTCGGCAATACGTTTTTCAAGATAGTCGCATTAGCCCAAAATTGTGAGACGTGCAAAAAATTTAGCTGTGATTCAGCGGTGCGATATTAAACTGCAGGCACCGCGTGCCGGCCATTCCTGTCTGGGGATAGAATACGGGATTGATTTATCACGAAGCTAAAACTCCATCTTCAGATTGTTAGTGCCACATAAATTCTGAACTTTCGCGCGATTTAATTATTATTTTTTTGGTAGGACATTTACGGTCCACCACCCGTCTGTCTCTTAGATCGTACTTAAAATATGTGACGACATCCACACATTCGTGTGCGCGGGAAAACATTTATGAGGGAGTAATGGACCCGAGGCAGGGGCGGGCGGATCTACCCTCTGTGTGCATGTACATCAGCGGGTGCTGCCCCCAAAATGTGGGAAAAATTTCCCACGCCAACTTCCTGGAAGGTGGAAGAAGGAATTCCTTAACAATTTAAGATACGAGAATGGGATATCAAATACTGTGTGAACCCTTTGTTAATTCTGGAGACATTGTTTCAGGATTCAAATTAGCGTCATATCATAGTACATGCTAAAGGTATAGAAAATTTTAGAAAAAAATCTTAAAATAATACGAAAATATGCTTTTCTCATTAGAGTCTAAAGAATATGTTTAATTAATCGTGAATTGAAGAATATTATTTAACGTATGCTCACCAAAATAATTTAGGCATTAAAAGTGAAACCAAAAGAGCAAAAATCTCTTTCGTGAATACCAAAATGCAATGACATGGTTAGATATAATATAATATACACAAACCTTCGAATTTGTTATTCGCTATAAAACAAAAAAAAACTACCGGGTGTAACTGATTTAAATTAAATTTCAAATTCAATAAAAACCGAGTTTTAAACAGTTCCAAGTTCCAAATGAAAGATATAAATGCTGAATGAATTCCTTTCTTTTCCAAAATTCCTGTATAGTCGATGATATCGGTCGTTACTTGGTGGAAACGATAAATTCAACACTTAGTCAATTTCCACAGATTTATTTCTGGAATTCCCGAAAATAATTTGATGGAAATTGACAGTGTTCATTTACCGTTAAAAATTGTTGACAATGTCACTTGACATTTTGCCGAGGTTTGATATTAGTAGAATAATCAATTTTATTATTTAGAGCAACAGTAACAAAGTTGAGTACTTCATGGAAGGGCGTGCACTTTAATCTGTAACTTTTTCTAAACATGTCGTGGCCGTAATAGTAAATAATGGAGGTAATGGAAAAGAGATTCCATCTAAATTTTTTTAAGAAATATAATTTAGGAAAGAATGCGATGACTTTTCGTGTTTCTTACTGTTATTCAACTGCATGGAAACAAAGATGCTTAAAAACATAATTCTCAGATTATAATTCATAAAAAAGTTTCATTAGGCATACCAAGAAAAGTTTTGCACAGTCGCTTTAGAGTTCTCATGATACATTCGTATTGACCTATTCTCTTACTCTTTAAACAATAAAAAAACTTAATTCAGGATTTCAATGTGAAAGAAACATAAAGAGAGAAACTAGTGCACGATTTCTTGTTCCACGGTAACTCTCTCGGTGTAATTAAAGATGTGTCATTGTTCCGGCGAAAAACAAAATCAACGCAGAGACAGACGTTGGCTTGAATGCTGAATCTGCCGTCGGCTTCAGCGTACGCGTCGAGAGTCGGACCGTTAATACAGGTGTCACAATTTAGAACTATAAAGTCCTTTAGCTTATGACGGGCATAGCAAAGAAAGAGATAAATCACCCCCATGCGTATAAAATTCTGACATGTTTTCCACGGACCACGCGTTGAATATTTTCGCAATTCATCCGAAAAAAAAACAATGACCACAAAGGAGAAGGCCGTTGAAGGGGAATTCGCGAGTTCGCAGATCCTGACGTTGTAAACCGCGAGTGGAAACGTACGTAACCCATTCATCAATTTCAAATGAAAAGCAAGAAAGGAGCCATGCTTTATTTCTGAAGGATTAGAGGGGGGGAGGGAGGAGGACTAAAAAAATCCACGTATCCTTTTTGTACGCCATTGTGAGCGGCAAAGAAGGAAAATTTCCTCTTTTTCGAAACCCTCTTGTCGAGTCCCTTTCGTTCCTTTCGCCCTTCCGAAAAAAAACAAGGGTGGTCTCTCTTCAGTGTTGGATGCGAGCACTGGTCTGGAGCTCCCAAATCCCATTCAGAACGCATTCTGCTCTATCTCCACAACTCCTCCTTTCCTTCGTCTCCCATGTTATCTCCGAGCTGTTTTAATCCCCTGCTCCCCGGTCCTCTCTGCTCCACTTAACCCGAAACTCTTAATGCCGTCACTTAACGCCCGACTTTTTGATTATTTATCTTCTCTCGGTTTATCCCTTTTTGCGATTCTACTATGCAATGCAATGCTTCCACATTAGACGGAATCTTTCGCGAATGACTCCCATTTTTCACTTTTCTTAGGCTTTGCTTGACCCGCACAAAACCAAGAATATGAAGTATGTTAAACCTGAGTAGAAAAATTATTTTTACATCAGTGTGAAAATCATTGAAAAACCACTATTTGGTGAAGTTAAATGTTGAATTAATAAGAACACAAAGGTACCTTGTCATAATCAGGTAGATTTCATTATTTTGAAATGTCCTTGAGGCATCGCTATGTGGTATTGTATTTAATCTGAAAATATAACGAAAGAATATCTTGCTTGAAAATTAAGTTTTAAGTTTGTAAGTAATGAGGTACAATTACCCTATATATTAAACTTTTCTATTATCAAATGACAAATTATAACTAATTCTCTCGAAAGATATTTACTGTTATACATTAACGGGTAAGGTATAAACTTATGAATAAAGCGACATCATCGCTTGGCTAATTATAATTCGTCCAAATAATTGGAAGAATGGAATTAATATTTTCAAATTTGTTTGAAGTCTTGTTTGAAATAAATGCTAAGAGAAGAGTCACGAGACATTCGAAGGTCAAATATAAGAGTTATCAAGTAAGACACGGCAGTAAGTCATATAAACGTATATACTCGTATATGACGCTAGTTCTAGAATGTCCCAAAATTCTTTCCATTAATGAATGCTTCTAATTTTCAATAATCAGTATTTTATCCATTCATACCTAGTATTTCGTCGTTGCCAAAACTAGCGGCTCCTGAATTTGAAATAAAAGAGTTCTTAGTTGAGAATGGTTTTCATTCTAAATAATTCAAATAATGTGTATGCTATTCCTCTCAAAATGTGTGCTGAAAATAAATAAAATAATTTACGATCTTTTATAATTTAGAATATAATAGTAGACTAATTTTAATTTATAAAGTAATAATAATTTAATAAAGTATTTTGATTAATTAATCGAAAAGGTACAGCGACCTATGAAAATATTTTATATGATTTTATTCTCAAATTTGTATTTGATTATTAAGACATATTAAAGTCAAAGTTATACGTGAATACTATAACCCTTATAAACAAAAATACTAAGTGAATATGACAGCAATGACACGAGGATTTTACAGCTGTATATCAATCAAGAAGATTATATTCAAGGAACCAGAATATTTCAGCATCTTTGGTTTTATTTTATAATTTATCAAGTGCTATTTTCCTCCCTCCGGCAAATAAGTAGTAATTTTGACGTAGAAAGAAGGTTGGAGGCAACATGGAGCTATATGAGAATAAGCAAATGTGTGTCCGGCATACAGATGTCAAAGAAGTGTTTCCGAGCCACAACTGGAAACAAAACTCACAAAGTAGGTCGCTTCACCTCGGAGCTATAAAACTTCTTGGGAGCCTATCGCAAAACTAGACTAATGCTGGCGTCAGCGATCTTTCTCATACTGTGCACCAAGAACTATCTTCCAGTTCCCTGGCTTTATGGACGAAATACTTTTCTCTCAAATCGCTTTATGCGTCTTAGGCATGATCCTTTTCCATGAGAACTGATACAGTTTAATACAGTAAAGTTCAGCATACATGAACAGTAAATTACTATTTTTTTAGCAGTGCACTAGTCTCACATTAATTCAGTTATCATCTGCCACTATCTCGAATTCGCCTAAATATGCGGAGATTTCTTTTCTACTGATGAAAACGAAAATTTGTGCAATCGCCATAATAGGAAAATAAAATTTAACCACATTTTAAAATTTTCAGTAATAAAGAATTTTTTTCACGAAATTACAACCAGTTTTTCTTAGTGTAAGAAACCGTCTCAGGCTTAACTTGGTGGAAATCCTTCATGGTGAGAGAAGAAAAACTTTGCATTTTCCACAGATAATTTTATTACTTTACGACCCGGGTTTCGTCGCGTAGCGACATCATCAGGTGATGATGCGCTTCGACGCGACGCGTGTGACATTCGACGTGTAGCGACACCTGATGATGTCGCTACGCGACGAAGCCCGGGTCTTAAAGTAATAAAATTATATGTGGAAAATTCAAAGTTTTTCTTCTCTCACCAGTTTTTCTTAGAGCAACTCGATATTTGCATTAGCAGCCAAGGTATATGCTATCAATTTATTTTGAAGCGCACACAGAATTCACATGCAAAAACAAATCATTCTTCTTATGAGTGATGATTAAGCTAGCAAAAATATTAATTTTAAAGTTTAATTGTTCAAATAACATATATTTTCAAATGCCGAATCCTCGCCTTCAGGACACCAAATCTGCAATAATGAACACTACAAGTTTGTGAAGTGGAAATTATTCCATAATTTTTAATTTAAACAAATTGATTTATCACAGAAGTCATATATATGCATGTCTTAATTGTGCGCTACTGATCTATTGATGGATATATTAATAAAATAAATCGTAGGACACGAATTAAAACTTAAAGTAAAAAAGCAGCACTTTGAAAACATGTGAATGGAAACAGGACCTTGAATTTTATTTGAATTACTATATTCTTCTAATACTATCACAATTTGCCATAAAATTTGAAGTACGTGTGACTATTATTCTAATATGCTATAATAACAATATCCACTAAAAAGTTATCATCAGTTTTGATAGATTTGAGATGAATGGATTGCGTTATGGTACATGCAATGCGTAAAAATTGAGTCGATCCAATTTCAAATTGCAACATTTGTGGCAGCTGGGACATAAATGACGTTTAGATGACTGCCAGAGGCTCCAATTTGTGAAGTTCTTTAACTTACATGATATGTCAAGCACATTTATCGTCCAAATTGTGACTCCTGATAACTAGCCAGTAGATTCAAATAGGCTTATTGTACGTATATTACTAACACAAATAAGAGCATTTGCGCAATCTTTCTCGTATAAAACTCTATCTTCTAGATGTATCTCGAGTCAGGAGTGCATAAGAAAAATGGCACCAGTAGAGATTCAGAATAAAATCAAGAGATGAACTTTGACCCAACCATAACCATGAGGGGTTCAATCCCAAAGGGAGGAGAACCTCACTCGGCTTAACAGGGGGAAGCCGAGGTGTGGGGATGAAATGTTCCAGGTTTGGCAGGGGACAGGTGGTGGTGTAAATGAACAGATGGGAAGAGAGAGAGAAAGGGAGGGGAAAATAGGTGGAGAAAGGAGAAGCAGAAGAGAAAGCAGAGATAAGCGAAGGGAAATGGAGCGAGGACAGCGTACAGACAGGACTCGGGGATCTTGAGCACAGGGCAACTTATGGAAATAAGGGAACGAGAGATTCAGGATAGTTGGGAGAGAGAAACGGGGCTGCCTAACAGCTTGCAACTGACATGAAGGCATATTAGCAGAAATAAAGTTAGGAAAAGACCTGAGAGGAATAATCATGTATCAATTATGAGAGCTTGATGTTACGTAAAAACCATAACCTGCATACTAAAATGTGTTGCCGCAAAGTAGAGATAATCAGAGCTCTGTTTGAACTATTAAAATTAGTGTCCTTTAACGCCAGTTCAATAACTTACACAATATTATAATATCATATATTGTATATCATATCACTCATAATTTAACTCTTGAGCTCCGATTAGTTCTTTACTGAGGTCAAATGTTTCTGTCGTCAATTTTAATTTTCAAATATAACTTTCTTAGAACATTAGTTAATGAAAAAATCTTTGCTATTTCATGTAGTAATCGTTTACTTTCTTTTCTCAGATCACAACTAATCTTGAAATTGTGTGATGGCTCTCGCGGCGTGAAAGTCGTGAGGGCTACTATTCAGCTATTCACCTCGTATAAAATATGTATAACACAGATTTTATACGCGGTGAATACCCGAATAATGCAGCCTTCATAACCGCGAAATTGTTCATATGCCAGCATTTCAACTTAGTTATATTTTGTTCTGTATATTAATCAACCATTTCAAGATCTCCATCTACGACCATTTATTTTTCTCGATTCATGTATACTCTCCAAATCACACTAGACCACGGCCCAAAATTTAGTCTTGTCTATTACTTTCTTGCCTGAAAAGGATCCCATTATCTACTATAATTTATAACACACATGGTACATTTTATTACATTTTACAACACACAAACATGGTAACTATTGTATATCTAAGGGTTTTTTGCTACATTCTTCTCAAAGATGGCTAGACTGTCTCACTTACTATGAAGGCATCGTACGAAAATATTTAATTAAGTCTCACTACTACAGTACTACAACAGAAAACCCAAGAAAAAGAGAGCATGGTGATGTGAAATCCGACACTTTTACTTTTTCAGATGTTACATAGATCATAATGAGTGGTAGGTTAGTAGAAATAGCAGAAGATTCAGTGCTAAAGTAACAGTAAAAGAAGTGTCCATGTCCACAGTCAATTTAAGATTGAAGTAAATTAAAGTATTAGTATACCTATTTCGAAAAAGCGATCAACACAGTAGACCGAGTAAAGTAAATGTGCTAGGAGGAAGGTAGGGGGGATTTACTAAAAAAATGCAAGGGATAAGAGAGCATAGTAAGGATGGTGGATGAAGAAACGGGAGGGAAGATGTTAAGCCTGGGAGTAGGAGAGGGATTTCCCTTTTCGCCAATGCTTTTTAAAGCATATACAATAAGGGAGGAATGGAATTATCTGGAGACAGGTGTTAGTTTGTGGACGCTAAAACCTGACAGTACGACTACAAGACCAGTCTCTTTTCGGTTAATCACCCAAAAGTCTCAAGGAATTTATGAATGTATAGTAAATGCAATGATATATAACGAGATGAATGCAATTTAATATAAGTAAAATAAATAACGAAAGATAATAATAAAAGAAATATGAATAAGACGTTACATCAAATTAGTAGGGCTTAAATTAGAGTAGGTTTGTCACGTCAGTTTTGGATAGTACAGTGGAATGAATTGAGAATTGCAGTTAGTACATCATAGTTTCCAAACTGAAGAAATCATTACCAAGAAGCCTTTAAGGTAAGGGCAAAAAGGTATGGTGAAAGGTTTATTTTGGATCTTAGGAATGTATACCTCAGTCACATGATCACAAAAAGATAGTAAGTCTAAGGTTGTGGATATTGAAATTTGTGTGACTACAGGAATGAAGTAAATATAATGAACGTAAAGGAAGGTAAATGAAGAGCATATTTTTAAATTTTTAAGTGCAAAGAATACCGAGAAAACTACGTATCGCAATCAGAAATTTAGATAAACTTGATGGTCGGAAGTGATTCAGAAAATAATTTGAGCTTATACCTGATTATAGTTAGTTTTAAAGGAAATATAAAATGGTTTTTCGAAAATTATAGGAATTGGAAAATTGAGGCAATATTTAGTAGCGGTTCAATGCGTCAATCCAAACTTTCGGAAGAATTTCTATTAATATTAGTTATTAACACAATTACTTCGTATGAGTATCGATGCAACTTCTGACAACAACGGGAGGAGCCGCCAGAGATTAGTGCGTGAACCGCAGGGGAGAAGGGAGGCGGAGAGTCCACAGCAGTGGATTACTGTGCTGGGAACCCGACAAGAATTCATACGAGGGTAGAAAATGGAGGCACGGAAGGGTATAAGAATGTGGTGTGCTTCCAGATTGAGGAGAGGCGGGGACGGTGGTAGCGAGGGGATGGGGAAGGGAGGGGATGATAGAGGTTTTTTGGAGTGCAAGGAGAGGCTATGAGGGCGTGAGAGAGATAGAGGAAGAGAATGGGATAGAAGGAAAGACACGAGGAGGGAGGAGGAATGAGGGGTGTCCGTGCCATTCCCCGGAATGGCCAATTTTATTTCCATAGATTGTGCCCAGTTTCCCTTTTTTGGGAACAGACTGCTCCTGGTACCGGGCGGAAGGAGGCGGAGGCCCTCCTTCGACCCCGAAACCCTCCTCCCCTCCTTGTCCCGTCCACTCCTCCACCTTCCCTCTCTCCCTCCACCCTTGGTGCTAAGTTTATTAATAAATTTTACCTATTTCGTGCTATGTTAAACAAGTATTATATTTGAATATTTCGCATTTAAGAAGTTATGAAGATAACAGGTGGGTCAGGAACGAGATAATATTTGGTGTCTAAGAAGATTGGTGAAGTTCCGAGAGGAATGAGAAAAAAACCTCACGATTAATCTTTTCTACGACCGCCTTATAAGGATTCAGATTGAGAAAGAAAGTTAAATCAGAAACGAAAATCGTTGATCATGCAAAATGAAGGGTGGTTGGGGGGAATGTGATTGCCTTGACAACACTCTAAGCAGTCACCCACCTTTTGAACGATACGGCATTGGGTTCGAGCCCCGGTGACTACACGCACTCGTCGAGGACTTTTGTGGATGGTGGTTTCATTGGCGCGAAACCGCAGCAGTCGGCACAGGGGGAAAGAGAAACGCCCCTTCCTTCTGAGTTCAGTATTGGTAGAGTGGGCGGTGGTGAACCCACTTTGCACGCGATCCAAAGTTGTGAATTGATCTAAGCCATTATAATTATAAAAGGCTATTCGCCATTCCACCGTCTAAAGCCCATTTTTCGGGTTTAAATTAAAGAAGAAAGGATTGATTAAGTTTCAACCTTGTGCCAATATAAAATACCATTTATTGTAACTTTGTTTCCAGAAATCCGTCCACGCCAAGTAAAAAGACGTAACATGAGATGCTATTGTGAATGGTGGGTTACTTGAATTAAAGCATTCAACGGAACGAATAGGAATGCACAGGAATGTAAATTTATTCAGTGCAATCTACATCCGATCGGTATTTTGGTAAAAAAACACTCGGAGAGTTGAGAATACAAAAAAACTCCATGCGACAACGGAATATCAAATGAGAGATGTTCAAGGAACAAGGTGTGGCTATAATATCTCCGTTTCTAGCGATCACTGGGTAAAACTTTACACTCGATCAAGGGGATTGACTCACGACCACCTGTGTCAGAATGACAGAGATATTTTGATGTTCTTCCGTGCCAGTGACATAATATGTCTACATCATAAAGAAAATGTTTCACTCTTAAGTTACAGATTAGCCATAGAAAAGTGTTTTGATGAATATTTTTCTCGGCCTGGATTTAGAATCAAAACCCATTTCATCTGCCAGAATTGCAAAAAACACCAGTATTTGGAAATCGAAGACAGGTAGGTGGCTTTATATTGCTATAATTTTATTACTCGGGAAAATGCACAACTAATTTCAGCGATTTGAAAAAAAGATATAATCATGCGTTATGTAAATGTAGCCTTTTCCTGGTTGACGACCATTCGCACCTTTAAGCCCATGTTTTTTTAACTGCGATTTATGAAAAATTTAGCAGGGTATGAGGTTTTCCTGTTAACAATGTTATATAGAGAACGCATTTTTCTATAAACACCCAAGATATGAGAAAAATGACATGACTTTGATTTTACCATCCAACCTCCTTAAGTGGTTTATAAAAACCATAGAATGTATCTCGCATATGAATCATGAGCGCATTTGCAAAAAGTAAATCCCCACTTGTCAACTAGGGTTTATCTGGGAGAGTGACGCATGCGGGATGGACTGCGTAAACCCCAGTTTTGGTAATTTCCGACAGAATGAGGGCTTTTTTGCAAGGCAGAATAACATTGGACGCCAGAGAATGAGTGAAGTATTTTTATTACTCTGCTTTTACACATTTTATAGCGCACAAACTGCATTAAGTGTGAAATTTTACCATCACAATTTTTCTCGTCCTATAGTAAATTCTTATTTTATGTTAAACTACTGCATTGTCATGCGTTGTTCAGGTTTATAGCGACAATAAGTTCTGTTTAGAATGATTTTACTCTAATTCCGTCCTCTTGGCCGTATGGAACAAAAAGTCACGTAGTGCGGCGTTTCTCTCGTATGGGATGGGAGGGACGCCGCCATGAAATCCGGTTCATATGCCGCACATCTGTTTGCTTATATTTTTATCAGTAAATATATATAGAAAAAATGGAAATACTTCTTAATTTTACATACACTATACTATTTTACTTTTGATAGTAACAATAATGGCTTAAATTCAAAGTTTTAACCCTGTAAGATCAAGAAAAAAGCTAAAAGAATAAATAAAATGATTCTAGCTGCTAGGAGTGCGATGACGTCTACCAGTGAACCAAAAAATCTTGTGATCGGATACGCTGTACTAGATGCACATGACATTGTTATTAATAATAATAACAATTATTTTACTCCTCTCAACATACAATTATATTACAACACCTTATGTTAGTGTGAAATCAGTTACCCCTGAGGAATTAAGTCTTGTACACGGGTTGCCATCACTTTTTTCAGGCGGTCAAAATATTATACATACATATACAATAATAAACTGTTGGTCAAGTTCAGAAACATGTGTTATTTTACCTACTAATTAGCTAACAAAAATAAACAAATTAACGGAGTTCATAAATGCAAAAAAAGGAAAGAAATATACAACTATAAACTCTCGGGTAAGTTCAGGAAAAATGTGTTCTTTTAGCAAACAAAACATATAAAAGTAGACAAACCAAGAGCATAGAGATATTTCATAAAAATAAAAGAAGAAAAGGAAATAAATATAATAAATATATAAGCTAGACTCATACAGAAAATTACAAAAAAGAGCTAATGGAACAGAGTCATACAATAATGGACGAATAAATTGGGCTCACACACAGGCATTTATAAAAAAATTAATAAATATGATGCTTCACCAGCAATTAGTTCACATACCTAAACAATAGTTATTAAATACTGTTCAATGTTCTTGTGAAGCGTACTCTCTTTCTGTTCACAAAGTAAATTTTTTGGAAGTTGTTTAATAATTTTTGGTGCAATGTTGCAATATGAATGTTTGTAATCTTGGTTGAACTCAAATATGAAATCATGGTTGTATGATGGTTGTACACTTTTTTATACGATTTTCACATCCATACGGCTTTAGTCAGCTTATATAACATACAGTGAATACCCCTTATAGGTGTGGCGTCTATATCGTAACATGCGGTTTTACGAAATATATTTTCCGTAACGAAATCATTTATAATATCTAAGACGATAAAGATGTAAATTTTGGTGTGTATGTTCTGAAAATGTCTGGTGAACATATTGATTACCTATGTTAACCTTGGATGCATCATGGAACTGGTATATTTATTTTTTTAAATGTTCGTCATCTTTCCCAGGTTTACTATTTTATAGATATCGATCAGAAGAAGGGGGAGGGGTGGAGACGCACCCGCCCAGCACCAAGTCGCCCGACGGTCCGGAGGCGAAGTGCGAACGGATCCGCCCGCCGAC
>WURS02439051.1:0-15131 GCA_011762765.2 Rhinocypha anisoptera | reverse complement strand
AGATGTGGTACCCGAAAAATCACTCAGCTTGGGTTTAGCTGGAGGTGTCCGGAGGGTCGTCACCCAGTCTCGAACCCTGGTCCCCCGGTCAGTAGCCAAGCACTCTACCCACTGGGCTACCATGACCTCAATTATGCATAGTAGTGTAGAATATTTGTATAATGTAAAGTATAGTATTAATACAGAACCATCATATGGATTTTAACATTTTCAATTCTCTCTCGACAGACGCAGTTTTTTGATCTGGCCTATAGGGCACACTATATAGTCTACAGACTCAAAAAATATATTTTTACACTTCTACTACTGCAATTACCAGAGATATTTTGGTATTATTTCACAATCTATTACCTAACAAACTAACACACTCTCAAGCCTTGTGGACCTGCTTGCCATTTTTTCTTTACCCAATCCTATAAAAAGCACTTCTCTGATTCTTCTATAAATTATCGAAATAAAACATGTTAGGTTTAATTTCAATAATGTCGAGGTTCCACCAAGTAACCTCGCCGACAATTGAATTTATTCCTATAAATTCCCAGGGTGGCATGCCCACTCAACTAAACCTCTCTCTATAATATTTAACATTTAGCCTGTTGAGACTAATATGCCCCCTCATTGCTGGAAAATTTTTTTACTGGTCAGTTTTTTAAATATTCATACTTTTACATTTACGTTGCAGAGATTTGTACTAATTTCAAGATTATACTTTTATTTATAAGATTGCAAATTCTAAAATGGGAAATAAACATCCCTCTATAAGAAATTTTAGTTCAAAATCTTTATTTTTTCTTAAAACATTTTTTATTATAACTTTATAATTGAAAATCTTGCAATAAACTGGGTGCAATAAATTGTTTAAAAAAACTAAGCAAATTATAGTATTTACAAATAAATATTTTGACTAAATTACATGAATAATGATTTTTAAAATCATGCATACAATCTCTTTGAATGAAATATTTTAAAGCAAGAGTCAATGCAAAATCCTATTTTGCAAGTGCATTGGTGGGATGACAGCTTCCTCATTCCTGAACCTGTTTCTTTCTATCCCTTCTCATAACACACTTTGCATCTTTTTTACCCTTTATTTTGACCTGGTGGTATATGTATCATTTCCAAAAATGCTTCTCTGATATGTGTCCAAGTTGAGTTGTGGATGGTGTGTTCATTAACTCCTTTCTGCTAACACCAGCTGGGTGCATACATGCTGAATAAACTGGGAAATGGACACTGGATTCCTGAGTTCTGAATTTTCAATAGTGGCCATTATTACCAAGCCTATCAGGTCCAAGTAAAATGTTAGAGCACATAACTACTTCACTGATTTCTGATGTCCCAAAGCTCATTAGTTGATCACCGAGATCGGCTCCAAATTTAATTTTTTTATAAGCAACCACAGGTGTAGGCTTGAACTTTTCCCTTCCCCATCTGTCTGCATCATTTCACCTGAGTGTCTTGTTAACACCTTGGACTGGACCACGCTGGCCCACTACAAATAAGGCCTCTTTGTGACCAATGTAGCCCACACTCATGGACAATTGGCAACCCTGGTGTCAATAGTAGGTGTGGCAGAGGAGCATAGCAGAGGAGCACCCTTGCCAGTAACTCTTTGAGCATAGCAGGAGAAATACTGCTGACAAGATCTCTGTGGGAGATGGGGAAGCTCTTTGCCTTCAGGTGGACCCCTTCTGATGGAGATGGACTCCTAGGAACCACGGATTAACTTTGTAGTGGATCCCCCAAGGCCTGTTGGTCCTGCTCATGAAATTTTGGGTGGGGGATCAGTGCCATTGTCAGGGGGAACCCCTGCTGTCCCTGGATATAAGTGTGAGCTTAGAGCCCATGTGACATGGCCCAATATATTGTCTAATCCATTGGATATTGGATTGTGGTATGTTTCACACATGACAATTTCCGTCCCAATATTGTTCGTGCAATTTCCTACCCAATCTGGCATTTAGAGGAGGTTATATATTCGGGAGGCCAATTTCCAATCAGAAGTCACTCTTGTCATGCCCTGGCGGGGAAAAATTTGACTCGAAAGAAAATATCCAGTTTTTGGATCCAAATTTTCTTTGTACTATATATTAGTATCTACAATTCGTATATCTTTTCTCCAGTTTTAGTTGTGGTTTCAGTAGTTTACGCATGTAATTTTTAAAAATGTGGACTAACGGAACAGTTATAATTCTAATTGAGCTCTTTAAGCCAAGAGTGTTTATACAATGTGAAGTTGCGACATTATAAGAGTAAAATCAATGGTGCAAAGGTAATTAGAGAGATTATTAACTATTTAAAACTGTTGGCAATGGTGTGCAAAGAAGAGATTAAGAGCAAACTTGCCAATCTAAGGACTGTGTTCCATTTCGAAAATCACTGTTGGTTTACTGCTGGAATGTTCCCCTTTCCCCCGGATCGGAACAAAAGTTCTTATCGTTTCTCAAGTTTGTTTTCAAATATTTTCTAACAGTATATTATAATACATTTTACCGACAAAACTGTTATTTCCTCTTTTTTGGTGTTACTCATTACCATTGCTGTATTCAAATCCTTTTCTTATATGAATGTAACTCACTCTAGCAGATTAGTTGGGTACTTGTCCACCAAATAGTGGCCACAATATTGGTGCATGTCTAGCACTTTGCCCAATTTCCTGCCCAATTATTGTCCCGATTTTCACCACAATATATTGGGCTTGGGTTTAAGGCTTGGGCTGGAGGGTCGTCAGATGGAGTATGTCAATTGGGGAGATGAACCCACTGTCTTTTTAACACCATGTAGACATATCTCTTATCCCTCCAATGGATAAGTAAAGTGTTATCCTTTCTTCAAAATATATGTTCCCCATGGTATTAGTGAACATTTGTCACATTACGAGATTAACCTTTCTGCTTTTTCATTCCTGTCCCACCCCATTCAGTCTGAAGTTGTTCTAAATGTAATGTGATGTGTGTGTGATGTTGTTCTAAATAATGTGATGCTGGGGTTAAATCTGTCAGTGTAAACTGTTTAACCTTTGCTGGTAAGCATATGAAGTAGGTGTAAAGTTACGAACTGGCCACTATTGTCCCCACCGCAGAAAACATCAAAATTCTATAGACATCAAATTTTTGCCTCTGAGTACATGAAAAGCTTTATTCCTTATTCATTTAGTTTCTGTGGTATGTAAACTCTGAAAGGGAATCTAACTCTGATAGGGCACATTCTCTCAACAACATTGTTCTTTGATTGATTCACTGCCTGAAATTTCTTGTGAAAATTTTCGAACAGAGATTGGAGATTATGGAGAGGATCGTGTCCTGGTTCACAACTTTTTTGATAATCCCGACTGTCTGCCAGGTATAAATTTCCTAAAATTTCCAAGAATGGTCCCGTGGAAGGACTTTTGGGCAAAAGTTACAAGAGAGCACAGGGTCTTAGGTTAAATGGTCTGAAGCAAATATTTCTTCATCATTAATGTGTTTTTCAAGCCATTTTCCACAAATAGAAGAAAAAGCAAGTAGAAGATACATGGGCATCATAAGAGGGGGGTAGGGGGTAGCAGCTGTCCCCCTATAAAAATTAATGGTGAAAAAATATAAAAGGAAAAACAAAAATGGAGAACTTAGGAAGAAAAACACAACAAAAAATGTGTATGTTATCATATTAAATCTCATTTCCAAATGTTGTTAAAAATATGCATAGTTAATTTAATATAAATTATTTCTTAATCAATATATTTTTCCTAGTTCGTTATACCTGCATTCTTCCCTGTAAGTTCTATGACATTCTAAGCTTGTAAGTTGGTGACATCCTTGAGCAGACACCATGTGGAAAAATGATAATTATCATTTTTCCACATGGTGATGATAATTATCATATTCAACATATAAAAGCCAAAAGTGAATTGATATGTCACCTAAAAACATAAATTCACATGATGATGGTGCATCAACCTCAGGATTCATAAGTAAGACATGAGAATGGTGTTACTTGCAGAGGGAGTTTTTATGAAAGAGAAGTATATAATATTACACGTGGCAAAAATGGAGTAAATTGGCAGGGTATAATATACTATGCCCATAACATACAAAGTGTTAAAGCAGAGTGAAAGGTGTAACAGTATTAAATTGCCACAAGTAAGTTTAGTTAACTTGCACTTACCTAGAATATTGTGGTCATGTAGTTCTTGAGTATTAACTGGGAAACAATAGCTGACTAGACCTGCTGCATGGATGACACAGTCAACATCCATGAATGCTTTTTTCACTAAATCTGATGTGTTATCTTTTAAATCTCCAACAAATGTTACAATTTTTTTTTGTTCCTTGTGACCTGAAATTTATATATTATTAGTTAGAAATGTTCGTTCGGAGGTTTCCACAGCGTGGATACAATGAATTCTGCATGTTTTTCGGGTTTCCACCACGTTCGTTGACAACAGTTTCACCAGCATTCCAGCTGGTGTCTTCAGATCGAAGGTAGATTGCTGCCATTTTCGCCACCTTTATATAGGCCATCCCATCTCATTGCTGCCCTCTGATTGGTTGGCTCTTGGATCACTCTTTTCCACGCATTGTGTAGTGGGTATCCATCTTCTCTGTTGAAGTTGTCAGGTGTCTTTACGATCTCGATGGCTTCTCTTATCAACCTGGGATAGTATCATTTCTCTTTGGCCATCACCCGTGCTTCTTCAAACTTGATGTCATGTCCCGGCTTGCTCCAAGCATGCTCAGAAATGGCACATAGGCTGAACTGCTTTTTCTCTGTGGCTCTCTGATGTTCTTTCATCCGAATGCTCATGGATCTGCAGGTTTCACCAATGTAGGACTTACCGCAGGAGCATGGTACTCGGTATACTCCTTCGTGTACACCATGCGGGAACTTGTCCTTGGGTCTTGTCAGCTATCTTCGTTACGCAGTGGTATCGCGTGCCAATGTAGTGCTTCCTGAGGACTATGGCGATCTTTTCGGTGGTTCCCCTTCATCGCAGGGATAGCAGCAATCTACCTTCAACCTGAAGATACTAGCTGGAATGCTGGTGAAACTGTTGTCAACTCAAGTCAACGAACGTGGTGGAAACTCAAAAAACATGCAGAATTTATTAGTTAGAAATTTCACAAAGCAGTAATTGCATATTAGGAGTGTTGGGTCTTCTTTGGAAGGGATGTATTGTAAATAAATCTTTTTAAGTAAATAAAAGTGGTCAATTCATAATGATTGAAGTTATATCTATACCAAAACTTGGTTTGTATATCTGGGTACAATCCATGTGTATTTGGTAGCTGTGGAATTCTTGTTGCCCACCAACTTATCACAACATTGTAAAATGTAAATATGTACATGGAAAATTTATTGTACTGGCAGATAAATATTTCAGGTGAGCAAAAAAACTTTTAATTTTTAACTAGTTCATGCATATTTATTAATCCAAAATGATTTCATAGGTGAGGGAAAAGCTCACATATCATTAAACCTTAAATCATTGAATGTAGGATGGACTTTTTCATCAATTACAAAATATTATCAAATATTACAAAAATTATCCATTTGAAATTAATATATGAATGCTTTAAGTAAGACATTCAGTAAAACCTCCACATAACGTACCACCGTTTAACGAAAGTTTCCGTATAACGAAAAAATTCTTAGGTCCTGGCCAACTTCCTATGTAAATGCATTGGTGAATACCTCGCATTAACGAACCTCCTTTTTACAAAAACACTCCTTGTAACGGAAGTAAATCCTTGGCCTACTCTTTGTTTACCGCACTATTTTTACCTCTCAATAGTGTAATTTTACTTAAACTGTGTTTTCTTATAGTTTGCGTGGTAATTGCTGCCTTGAAAAGTGGTAGAGCCAATGAGCGATTTGACCGAAACAAGTTAATCGTAATTTCGTTAGAAGATTGAGTAAATAGGTAACACGTGCCTTCGGTCTTTTTTGCGGGAATTTGATTTCAGAAATTAGGATAAGCGGAAATAGGCTGTTCCGAGATTCATTTAAGGACTCGAATTTTATTTCATCATAAAGACATAAACTTTAGTGATTTGATTCAGTATAAACGTGTCACAATACCTTACTCATCGTGAACCATAAGTATTATTGCATTTATTTAGCTACATACCGTAAGTTGGGGCGAGTTCGGAGACTTTTTCATTCACAATCGTAGATTACGATACGGTATCTTTGTAGATGTATCGTACGTGAAACTAAAAATTAAAAATTATCAAACCTTAGAAATGTTGCTATAAGGAAAAAATCATGTTACATTATTCGCCACTCCGAAAAATAGAGCGTCCGAACTCGCCCCCGCAAAACGGGGCGAATTCGGATAAACCTATTTAAAAATTTAATGTAAAACATGTAGGTTCCCCAAAATCATTTGCTACCTCTCAAATTGTTTTCTTCTGGTACCATTTAAAACATCTTTCATTTTCAGCATTCGTGACTGCTCATCACTCATAAAATATCGTCACCAAATCCATTAATTCAGGTTACAGTTTTTTTCCCATGTATAGGATTTGATTCTGATAAAATTCCCTTCTCCTAATAAAGTCTGAGCATTGACAAACAGAATAGTCAGGCACATTAAATATTTGTTTAATTCTTTTTCTGTCCCTTCCCAGGGAAGCATGATGTAGTTGCATTTCTTTTAAGTAGTTGACCATGTTTTTTGCAAAAAAAAAATGCTGCCAAGACATTGTTTAAGAATTTTTCAAATACTAAGTAAGGCATTTTAAGGGTTCATGCAATTTTTTCTGATATAATCATAACTTTCGTCAAAACCCGAGTCAATTGGTGTTACGGTGGGGTTGAACTGACTTACGGTTGAATGTCCCTTAGGTTAGAGGATTGGAGGGATTTGTAATTTTGGACAAAACATAGAGAGAGGGTTTAAAATTATAACTCAGGATATTTACCCGGCAAAGGTACTAAGAGTTTAGAAAAATGAAATGATGATAATGTACACAAAAGACTCTAAATATATTGAGGTTTATGACAAATATTTACCCAGTTTGTTTCTATAAGGGTGGATATCAATGACTCGAATTTCGGTCACATTGTTGTCATGCTCTTGTAACTCTCTGATAATATGCTGTCCAAGGAAACCACTTCCACCTGAAAAGTATAAGAATATCATGATCAAAATATGCATCGCTAATCATAAATTTAAAATCGAGTAAATTCTTTCCCTGCACCCTCATCTCCATTTCTAACAGTATTCAATAACTCACTCGAATAATGATCCAGAGTTAAAATAAATGTATACCGTTCTTTTCCACAGGATTTATTGTTTGTACAATGTCTTTCACCATATAACGATATCATCAGGTACTGCAGTAATACGGTGAAATGCATTGTGTCATAGAGTAAGGTATATAGAGGGCTATATCCCGTGTTGAAAGATGTACCTAATGCGTTTTGAATCAGTTCTAGACACGGCGGCCAGATGTCACAAGCTTCTTGGTGTCCAAAGTAACACGGCAGATATTAAATTCGCTTCGTTCGGCTTCCATGGAATTGGCCGCGGCCATTGTAAAAAAAAACGTAGAAGGATACGTTGCGAAGCTGCCGGTAAAAAAAATCTGTTTTTTTCTTTGGGAGCGAGTCAATTTTCAGCTGGAATGAGTTGTGACGGTTTAGTTTAGTTGATTTTACTGAAGAACAAAGAAGGAGATGACCTAATGCTGCGGTTAACTAGACTTAGCAGCAGTCATTGATGACTTATCGAATATGAGTGATTTGTTAGTTAATTTGTGATGTTTATAGATAAAGATGAATTCAAGATTTCATTGTACCATTCTTTCCTAGTGCCGATGAAATGGTGACACAATTCTCTTTTCTTTGTTCTCTTTTATTTGCTAACTCTTGTGTCTTTATGTTCATGGTTTTAACGACACGGATGTTCCTCACTTATTCGATTATCTGCTCATCTTCTTCTCAACAAAATTGCTGTGCCATGGGTGAAGCGGAAATATTATTGAGGCAGTCCGATTGCTCTCGGGGCGGACGTGGACGTCGGGTGTTAGCAGTCGAATCCGAAGGCCGGGACGTCTCAGAAGAATATTTATCGTAAATGAATTAGTTTTAAAGATATACATTCCGTTTGGCTCTCTGTAAATTGTTTTCAATAAAATATTCCAAATTCGATGGGTTCGTCCATCTGTTAACACTTCAACGTCCGTGTGTGAAAGTCTTTACTTGAAATTAGTTATGGTTTCAGGCTTCACTTGGTCGAATTCTCTCATCGTGGAGGGGTTTAAAAAACACACTGCAATCCAACAAGCAAATTTTATTGTAGTCACCTGATGATGCGGTCATACGGCGAAATCTGGTCGTGCTAAAATAAAATTTGCAGGTGGAATTGCAGTGTGTTTTTTAAACCATTCCTTACTAAAATAAAAATAGATAACTCCACAGGGAAAATATAAAAGTGGAAAAAAGCTTGCCTTGAATGTTTTGTGGATTGAATACAAAATTATCGCTCTTTACGTCACTTAATTCCACTCATTATCAAATGAGAAAGGCCATAATCGGGTAGGACATGATGGGTCGCAAGCAACGATTGTTTTTACTTTATTTTACCAAGAAATTTCGGAAATCAAAGTTTAGTACCAATAGTCGTCTCAGGTACTACATATAGTCATTCCAGTTGTTGAGAAATTCGGTTGTGGAAGAAATCACGGAGTGAAATAAGGGTTGATTATTAATATTCACTTGATGCTCACTCGTGTGCCTTAAATAGTTGCCTGTGAAGAGATGCAGGGCTGATTTTGTCGTGCCTTCTATTAGGGGGACACAAAAAGGGGCGACGAAAACAAGGCAATGGTCACGTGCGTCTCCGCTACCAAGGAACACGTTTTCGTCAGTCCCGACATACAAGTAACCTTTTCGTGGCGCCTCTGCTCATGTAGTACGGGGGAGAGGCATGATTTCGGGAACCAGTATGGGAATTTTTTTCCTGGGAATCGAGTTTGTTCGTGGTTTTGGATTGTAAGCATTAGTTTCTTTTTGTTATAATGTATAATCCTGTTAAAAGTAATTCGTAAAGTAATAAGTTTAAACTTATAGCTATTCTTAGGCTTATTAAGATTTATGTATTTAAACTAAAATTAAATTAACTTAAAAACTAAAAAAAAACTTAAATTTATATTTAAACACCAATCCTACTAAATTTGCACATTAAAGTTTTCAAATTTGTTATAGGCTTATCTGTATTGTTATTTATACTTTTCTCCATTTACTTTCAATGTGGAACCAAATTCTATGAAGAAAGCCATAGTTCTCCCCGTCATACTATTATTTTTTGAATTAGCAAAGATATTGGATGGGATTTTATGGATCAAGTCATCACATTATGAAGGAAAGTAGTTTTCATAAATTATATCTTATTTATTCGTAAGATTTAACTGTATTAACTCATCGCGGATTTTTTTCATTTGGAAATTGAATTAGTTGTTCTATTCTTAACAGAAATTGATCCAAAGTTATTTTTCACTCAGTTTCCGTCGTGTGTAATGGCGTACATTGATTTCTTAAACAAATTCGTGGAATCGCATCCCGCACTTCCTACCTCACCTGTAACCAGGACGACCTCCCTCTCTCTTTCGCCGTCTGCTTTTGCCATTTCCACAGTTGTCGACCACGAGCACTTGCTTGGATCCTCCTCGCCTCCTCGTAGGAGATTATTCTTTCCTCGCCAGACGCTTCTCCCTGCCATGAGGAGAAACCATGATTTATTAATCCACGTGGGAGTTCACAACTTACCTTTGTTCCCCCGTAGAAATTATTGAATAACTGCCTAGTACAAGGGTGCCTGAAATCGATTCATGCTAGAATGCAAGTCGAAAAGTTTCGTCCACTCCCCCTCTCACTTTTGCGTCACCCTCGGTTGTGGAGATAGGTAGAGGTTTCAGGTTCCTGGAGCTATTTCTAGGATATATGTCTATTCCGTTTTCCAGGATACAATTTCACTGTGGTTACATGAAGAATGGCTAGTAATAGTTTGCAATGTGAATGAAATTTCGTGTAGATACCTACTCAATGAAGCATTTTACGGAATAGATAGAACCCTTATTGAATTGGTTTCCTCTTTCATGATCCATGGACTTTTCCACCCTGATCATGTGATAATCAATTTTTTTACAAGGGTAAGATATGAATGCACTATAAAAGCTTGAAATCTCGTATTATGAAACATAGTATTTCGCACTTTTATAGCATATTCGTGGAAATCATTTTCGCTTTAGGTGATATCCCTTTTACTGCCAACCTATTTCGTGTGGGGTGTGCAAAGACTGCCAAGGGTATATTTAGGAAGTTTGTAAGATTTCAGATTTTGAATATTTATAGTTCTTAATTTTTTTAACACACCTAGATTTTTCCAAATGCTTTAGATATATTTGGGGTTTGGAATAATGGAAGAATTATCGTGGTTGACTTTAATTTTCATAAAGGAAAAAATAACAAATTAACAACTATATATGTAAAAAATTCTGTTTATTTCACATTATGATTGAAAAATATCATTTACATGCAATAAATTATTATTTATTATTGATAAAGTTTAGTTTACTTTCCAATGATAACCTTTCTTGATTATAAATACATTTTTGCAAGAGATATAAAATATTTGATATGACTATACACTCACGCCCTCATCAGCTGATGCACACATTCTTATGGATGCATTCACTGTGAAGGCCTTTATTGAATTTCCCACACCCAGCCGTGATCTTTATCTTTCTCCTTTTCCCTTTCCCCCTCTGGTATTGAAAACACAACAGTCCTTCTCTTTTTTATTCGGCATTTTTATAAGAATTTTGACATAAAATATCACTGATGATTTGCATAAATTTGATTTGCACTTCTAATGTTGCTTGGACATAGGCCTTTTTCCAAGTGTCAAATTTACCTTACATAGTATATGAAAATTGAGTACCGTACGCATAAAAATATTGAAACGCATTGATTCGAATAAAGGCGAAATTTTTAACGACGATGTGTGTTAAAGGGAAAACGCTTTTAGGATTTGATTGTCTCCCACGGCGAGCTATTGGAGTGACACCTCTACCGGATCAGGGATTCTGCAGGAGAATCTTGACCACATGGAGAACCACTGAAAACAGTCGCTAAAATTTCACGCGGCAGTTATTCCAACGTCAAAGTAAGCGTCTAGTGAACTAGTACGATATTCTAGTCCAGACTTGCCGGTGTATGTCTTGACCATTTTTAAGATGATTTGGCTTATTTTATACCACTTTTAAGACTTCTCCGTAATTCACATTTACATTAAATGATTTCTTGTATCCTTAAAGGAAGCCTAATGTAGCCTTAACCGTAACAAAAGGAAAATAACACAATCAACCGACCCCGTCAGAGTTTATATAAAATTAACGAGATGTACAGATGCTGAAATACTTTCATGTAGCTTCCAAAGCATCTAAATATAATGAGAACCAGAATTACAATTAGCAAATATAACAGAGGAAAAAAATACAACGGGTGTTGCTTGGCATATAGAATACTCTCCGCCATCTAATTATGTCGGCATAGGTGTTTATAATAGGATAGAAGCAGGAGAACAACGCGTCCTAATGCCAGTTAACATCCATCTGGGAGAAATAAAAAAAGCAGTTTTTACGGATAAAAGGGCAATAAGTTTAAATTATTGTGCGGTGAAGATATTAGTAGGAATCATCCGGAAATCTTTGAAGATTAGAACAACTTTCTGCAGTTACAAGTGATTTTTCACTTTGGGTTTAACAAGAGGAAGGAGCGAGTTGTTATAGTATTAATGAGAAGACCTAGAATAGAAAGGGACATAGCCAAAATAAAGTATTTATTTTGCTTCTTGATTTATCATTAGGCGATGTAATATGGGAAGTTAACTGATTATTATTGCATTCTACGGGTTTTTATTGGAATAATTGACAACAGGGAATATTACGTATTGAATTGTATATACTTATGTAGGTTATGATTGAAACTCGTAATTATAGATTTCGCTATGTAATCAAGTTTTAATATAATTTTAGTATTTTTCTTTAGATTTTGGTATAAAGACTCGACTTTTAAGGAATTGGTACTGCTCCAAGTCGTCATCCTCCGCCATTCCTTGGACAGAGTCGTTCTGGAAGACACATGCCTGGACTTTGGGTGAGATCTCCATTAGTGAACCTCTCACGTGCATATTAGAAACCTCATACAACCCTCACGCACGTAATATGTGCATTTTAGGTTGAAAACTAAGCGTGGCATGCTTGTTCCGATATTCTGTTTCTTTCTCCCTGAAGATAACCGAAGGAAAGTAATGTTTTGATACACTTGAGTTTAGAGAAACTCCCGTGCGATACTCTGCACGGGAGTTTCTCTAACCGTGAAGTGTAAGAACGCGGCCGTAAATCCGGTAATGAAAGCCAAAGGTGTAACTTTCTCAAGTGCATGCTTCAGTCCACAGTGTTTAAAGTCGCGTACAGTCACAAATGATTTTGATAGTAACTACTCAGCGCAATGTTATTCGCCTTTTTTTCCATTACTCCTGTCAGTGTACGAAAAGAGATGAAGATTGCAAAATGCTTATAAGAAAACATTTGAATCTTCACAGTATGCCTCTACCGATACATGTGTGAAATATATTGCTACCATAAATATTTTTAAGTTTGGAAAAGTCTCGGATGTAGATGGTTTTGCGGTTAGAAATTATTGAAGAAGTCTGGGTATCAGGTGCGTTATTATGCTTTTATTTCATATTTGATGAAATTTGCATCCTCATTGTTTTCAAGATTAACCAGTTTCATTATTAACACCTTTGCAGTATCACTGCAGGTTTAAATATTATTTTCTCGATAACTCAGTAACTATTGAATTTTTGTCTTACAATGGTAAGACATCCGTCGTTGCACATTCGCCAAACTCTATCATATTCATTTTGTTTCCAATCCGTTGTGAGTTCCTTTCTCTTCTTTAAAGCTAATTTTTACTGCTATTTATAAATACACTTTAAACAATTGTTCACAGATGTCTTCCTCATTTTGTAATTAGATTGGTGCTCATTCATTTTTTAAATTTTGTAAGCTACTTTTTGTCAAAACTCTCCTCCTCAATACTCTCACAAATATTTTATGATAATTTTTTAAATTTTATTTACAATATTACCTTGTAGATATCTACAAGCCAGGCGGCCAGGGAGAAAGGAAACGTAAAAATACAATACAAAGTATAAATCACCATAGCGAACCTTCAATTATATAAAACATCAAATAAAATATAAATAAGACACTTTCATATGCAATAATATAACATGAGATCCCCAATATGCGTATACAGCTAATAAATATTCATCACCCTCTTCCTAAAGATTTGAACATTATTAGGAAAAGGTTCGAAAACGTCTCCAGGTAACTCGTTCCAGTAGTTAATGCCTCTATTAAGGAAGGATCATTTGCTAATATCTTTAGTCCCATTAACGCCTCATTTCCCGAATACATTTCGAAAATTTTACATAGCATGTTAATTTTTCTTCTCTTTTGAAGCCTCTCACAACCTAATTCCTTGATCATTTCCTTTCACTTTCACCCCTCCTATATCTACGAAGCACAAATCTGGCAGAACTTCTCTGTATTTCGTGATAAACTTTCATTAATTCAGAATACTTATTAATGCGTGCAAAAAGCCTGTGTATATTGCATTCATTGGTAAGGAGCATCGCAAAAATTGTTTACTACAGAAAGAGTTACGCTACTCAAGTTTGAATACAGCTGAATGAAGACCATGGTTCGTCAAACCATTGATAGCATATTATGTTTTTTTTTCAGTTTAATATGACGGTGTAGTACAGTACACAGTACAGAACAGTTTCAAGTGATCATTATGTACTAAATCGAAACTTCAGTGGAAATTAAAGTTTGTTTTTTTGTTCCCATTGGAGGGAGGGGGGCAAAGAAAGACTCGAAAAAAGATTGAATGCTAAGTTCTTAAAAAAGGAGATGCGGTCGTATTAATTATGCACTGATATAGATGCTGCCAGGAAGGTGAAGTATTTGAGACACAGTGATGCTCACTTTAATTTTGTGGAAATATACAAATTTATTACCTAAGTCTTTATTGTTTAATTTGAGACAATATTTTTCAGCCAAAATTTTGAAATTATATTTTTTCCAAATTTGGAAGCATTTCAACCTGCCAATTCGAAGTTGTTTTGTTGACTCTTTGCAATTTGTCTCACGTTTCATAGAAACGCCATCTTTGCAGCCACAGAAAGTGGCAACGCAGAGAGTATCGGAGTACTCGGAAACATGAGCTGACTTGAAGTGTGCGTTTTCCATTCCAGTCGATAAACATTTGTTTTCCATCAGTTGAATCAGTTATCGCCTGCAAATCTAATGAATGATTCATTGGTTTGTTTAGCATGTTCAAGATCGAGGCGCTCTTATTTTATTCCTACGTTTTTCATTCACAAGAGCCCAATCAGATGAAAGGGGTAAGATAAGGTGAAACCGAAATTAAAAGGTAAGAAACAATCAAAATTACATCAGCGTGACGTTATTGCCTGTAGGCTGAACCGGACAACTTTCAGCCGTATGACCTCGCTTTCACACGGGCGGTCCAATTACGTCTGGGTATCTTTGGACACCCTTAGGAAAGCATTTCCCGTATCCGACTAAACTGATCTGCCAAAATTTTTTTTGTTTCGGAAAGCGATGCTGCTACCCTGTCCTAGGGCAGGATCCGGGGGTGTGAGATCAGGGCACGTTGATCGATTCTCACTCTATGCACAAGTCGTCCCCACCTCAAATCCTGATGACTTATTGATCTAATGCTAATTGCCCCGCTCCCCTCGTATCACTCCGGGGAACTAGGAGGGAAAGTGGGCGGGCGGGGGGAGGAAGGTGGCGGCGGTCGGAGGACACAAGTGCTGCCTTGGAAACCTTAGCCCACTCCACTAATCCATCACCACCACGGTTCCCCAGAACACCTGTTGAAGCCTTTTTTTTATTTGCGTGCAAGGTAAATTGATTAGGGCCCTTGAATCCTTCTCTCCAAATAATCGGCGATGTACTTCCCCCCCCCCCCCCCCCCCCCCCCCCCCCCCCCCCCCCCCCCCCCCTACCCCCCCACGCGCCCGGCCCCCCCCCCCCCCCCAC
>WURS02439040.1:0-15132 GCA_011762765.2 Rhinocypha anisoptera | reverse complement strand
CCCAAGGCTAACCCGGCTGGGTTAGCCTTGGGGTAGCGCGCTCGCCGGCTAACCCAAAGTCCCGCCCAGGCCATGGCTGTTGTGTTTGTTCAGTTGGGTTTCTTTATGAAGAGGCTGAATTATCATAGCTATCGAAGCACTCTATAAACAAAATTACTACTACCTTTATAATTGTATTTTGCTTCTCCAGCTATTCAAATCTATACGATTCCTCTTTTTCTCAGGTTCTTTCCATTCCAAATGACCATGTTCTCTTTTTTTATACCTATTGTATTATTTCTCGTTTGTGTAACCTTATTATAATGGTCTACGCCCTCTACATTTTCCTACAAATTCTTTTTCCTATAGTCTCTATCTCTTTTGCGTAGGAAGTGTCTTAGACATCAAAAGTCTCCCTTTAGCAACCAAGCGCTTATTCGCCATAAATACGTTATATCTTTAGATACGTATTCTTTCTTCGTTATCCGTTGAAATACAACGAACCTATGCTTTGATGTTCACTACGTGAAGTAAATGAGACCAGATTTTTTAATAAATTATTCCAAGAGAATTATCTGCCTTTGTTTTATCCAGGTATGCTAGAATTTACCTCTCTATATGTATTTTATTATTAGGTATTTCGTTATTAGTAATATTATCCCCGGAAATGTCTGCAGGTAGATTCATTATCCACTATACATGCGATGTCATCTCCGAGGTGAAGCATTCCTTTTCAGTTAACTCGGTTTCTTTAATACTTTCGCCTTAACTATATTTATTCTTTTATTGCTCTCTTTAACTACATGCTACCATATTCCACACAGAGGCTACATCTACAATCTTTAATTAGCATTGTTGCAACTTGATTCTTTAAGTTTTGGTACATTATTACTACGTGGTTTAGTATATTCCTAGTGTATTCTTCAGTTTTCACCAATGGTTCCAAATCAAATCCTTCTCTAAGGTTAGAAATGCTATTTATAGTGTCGTGTAAATTATTACATATGATATGCTGTTTTTTCCAAAACTAGTAGGCAGATGAGAGCTTTCCTCATTAATTTGTTCTTCTGAAAGGAAATTCGTTTTCCGACAATTTTATTTTTTATCTTCCTTCTTCTAATGACCTATTAATTTTGGCAGTTTGTCATTTTAATATCTTTATGTTTTCATAAACAGATATGATGAATGTGTTCTTCGATTTTTTTCCTCCGGAGTTTGCGTGTTAAATTCATATTTTGATATATCTATCTATGCTACCGACGACTCTACTTAAAAATGACATTGTCTACAGCCATATGTATATAGGCCTAGAATGGCTATTGTACTGCTATAACGAATCTTACACATCTCTGACTAGGACGTAGCTGATTTGGTCTCTGGTTCTGTCTCTTGACATGATGTGCGTAATTTTATTTATTAAATAAATTATTATATTAATTTATTTTTAGCGCGTAGTTAATAGGAAGAGGAAATCCAATTTGAATTTTTTATTTAACTAATTGTACGAGATCGTTAATGAAGGAATGTCACCATATATCAAACTTACCTCTATCTTACATTTAGTTGAATGGAATCGAATGTTTTTATTTTTTCTTACAATTCTCGGAACTCAATTTTAATGAGTCAGTAGAAAATTGATCTACCGAGTTCTTTTCATTGTCGATGTCTAATAATTGAGCCAGAAAATGCAAGGAATTAGTGATTTCTTGAAAAGAAATAAGAAAAATGGATGTTAAATCGAGGAATTTAAGTTCGGGCGATTAACCACGAACGAACTTCAATGGCGATGTCTTTAGCGGTAACGAAGAATGATGTCGCAGGCGAGTGGAGATCAGGGCGAAGTAGGGAAAGAATTATGGGAAGGAATCCAACCGTAGGTGGAGTGAAAAGCGAGTAGCGCATCTGGGGGTTAAGTGAAAGCGGCGCAAAACATCGATCACTATCCGATTTTTTACCATTCTCTCTTCCTAATTTCTTCTGAAATCCCAGTTAGGACATTATATAATCATTTTTGATTTCTCATTCCATTCCAGGATTTCATGCATTTAGAAATTAATATTATTATCAGTAATGATTGTGAAATTAGTTTCCGAACTTTAAACCCCCTTGACCATAGTGAAAGTCGGACATTAAATGAGAAAACGATTTACATTATAGCAATACCTTTTTTATTTAACAAGCAAATGAATCAAAAGGAAAGGGTCTGGCTAGTGGTATTTTGGGTATAATAGTCGGAAAGTTTATTTGCCAGTGTGGAAGTGAAATGGTATAAGGGTATTACGTCGCCTATTAGGGGTTTTTGTGTAGAAATTCCATTTAAAATTTATTAGCCTAATCAGCTAGAATTTTCATTCTCTGACAACTATATCATGTGATGTTTCATGCTCTTGGCAGATTTAGTGAGGCAAAGTTAATGATGACGTGCATAACACGAGTAGATTAGTTCCAAATTTGCTAATTAGCACTAACTAACTTCTATCAAATCAAAACATTTTATGTTATGTTCTTTAAATACTAAGGAGAAAATCCTGATTTTCGATGGGGAAACTTGCTGCATCGGAATCGGGTGTTAAAGTCCTTGATTCCTTGAAGTAGGCAAGTTCATAGAGGATAAATACATTAGAAAAATACAAGATAAATAGTTGTATACAAGAGAATAAAATATTTGTAAATTTAATCACATTTTTTTTCGAAATTAATTAGATTTACCTTTGCAAGTTTGTTATTTTATTCTTGCTATTAAAAAAAAACATTAGACACCTTATTGAGTCGTCAAAGGGAATAAATAGTTTCTCGATCCATCGGCAATGCCGAAATCTATTCTATATAATACGATATTATCAACAATGAAAAGGGTTTTGCCGTTTGTCACAAAAACTATCCAAGGGAAGCCGTTTTTTTTACAATGACACCATTCAGAGCTCATTTCATGGGAAATAATCTTGGATATTTGTGCCAAATGCCTTCGGTCTGGGATCTCATCCTTGCTTAGCCAGTCGATGTTACGTGTTTTTAGCACGCCACCATCTTCCGACTATTTTCCCTTCCGTGTCCGTCTGTCGCTTCATCTTGCTCCATCCTCATTCGACTCTCAAACCGTGACTCCATGTCATTAGATATTTTATTCCCTCGCACCATTTATTTTTGTCCCCATTTCCAGAAATCATTCACTCATCCATTGGGCTCCGCAACCGCCGTCAACCGCATCCAAAAATCTTTGCTGAACCTTTCCCACTCTCCGAAAATGCCTCCGCCTCTTCCCCTTGCATCTCCTGCCACGGGGAAAAAAAATCCGCTCATCTTACCTCCTTCCCGGAATCCCTCCAAACGTCCATGGAATTGGCACAAAAGGGCTAGGAGCACTCATCCTTCCTCCGATTCACTCACGCAACCGCGGATTCACTTACCAGGGATCACGCTCAATGCACTGTCCCTTCTCCTCTTTACCCCTCTCCTCATTTTTCCCTTCCCACTTCACCCTTAAAAATATCCTCCTCCAGAGCCGATTTCCCGAGGCTCCCTCCGATCTTCCGTTTTGCGAATTTTTTTATTTCCTCTTCCCTCCACCTTTTCCCGTTCTTCGCCCACTTGAAGCCAACCTCGTGACTCCTTTTCTTTTTCACCCTTTCTCGGGATCCCCTTTCTCCACCCATATTCCCTGTGCCTGGAGTTTTGAAGTCCCTCAGCCTATTTTACACTCCCAGAAGCATTCGAAACGACTTCTCAATCCCTCCCTCTCCGTAGAATTTTTTTTTCCAAACCCGATAACCTATTCCTTACCACATTTCCTTTTTCTTCCTCTCCTCCCCGAATATTCTAGGAGGTGACCCCGGGCAGATTCTGGGCGTCCTACTCAGCCATCGTCGCCCCGTCTCTCGTATTCACTCTCGCATTCCAATCCCTCCGACGCAGCGCCTCCTTTCTTCGTCGACTCTCCTTTTTATTAATCCCGTCCTCCATCTACGTCCTTGCCTGGACCTTGCTGCTCAATCTTCTCGCCAAATTTATCCTCCAAATCTCTTTGCACTGGCGTCCATCATCCTCGTAGAGTCCTGCAATAGTGTTCGTTTCGGGCTCCTGACGGAAACAGGATTTTGTTGTCTTCGATGAACTTGCTTCAGTCTTGATTGCTACATTCATAATTTTTTGTTATTTTTTTGCTCTTAATTCCTCAACAAGCCCTTCACTAGATTTTCTTGATGAACACACGAACGTTTGGGCAACCATAATTTTCTTTAGTAACTTATTATTTTAATCAATTCCAAATTCATAGTTGTTCCCTTAAATTACTACAGCTGTTTTAATTTCAGAGGACTACGTTACCCCTCCTCGATTTTATCAATTGATCGAAAACATTATTACTGTAAGTTATAATATTAATTTTTTACGCCGAAACAGTGTATTTGAGTATGCTGCAAAACTTTTAAAACAGTTTACTTACCCTTGAAAAGGGGTAGCTACTCGAAAATTAATTTTATGAGTAATAAGTTATTAATCCAATTTGATATTCGTAGATAAAGTTGATTAATATAAATGAATAATAGTTGACAGTTGTACTAAACATTTCTTACAAGGTGTAATATAGAAAAATTTGAAAATTATTGTTCAGAATTTGAGCGTTAATTATTTAAACTACATCTTAAGATTTTCTATTTCTCCTGTGTTCTCTTACGCTTTTAGGTCTGTTTTTACTTTATAATTATTTTACCGAAAAGGCAACATCATTTATTTGGTAAATTTAAATAAGTGCTTATGACGGATTCTATATTTCGTAGTTTATAGTTCACCATAATGGTTGATATATTGTGATGCAACATAGTGATATTCTGTTCTTAATGATGAGAAACTTTAAATTGGAGACTTGTGTTTTCACGGGTAAACACTATGTGGCCGGTGATCTTTTCCTTTGGTCCAATTAATTCAACTTTAGATATTTTTCAACCAATATCAATCATTTTTATATGTGATGAATCCTCCTGGCAGTGATATCTTAAAAATCTTTCCACGTAATAATGAATTTTCATTCATCTGCCACCTCCCACTATTTGTGTCCCCTGTAACCTCCCCAACTGCTCTCGAATCTTTTGCTGCGAAAGCAAAGTTGGTCATCAACCTTTCCTCTCTCCACCCTCCCTTCCTCTCCCTGCACTCCCACTATCCCTCCCTCCATCTATACGTTCCTCGGAAAATCCGCTCTTCCAACTCGCTGTAACCGCTTCCACCCCTCTACCCTCCTCGGGGTCTCATTTCCATTCTTCACTCCCGCTACCTTCCAGGTTTGCCCCTCTCTTATTCCCTTTCCGCCTCTACCCGAATCTTTTTCCGCTATCCAACCAGACCCTCTCCTGTCTCCTTTCCTTTCTATATCACTTACCTCTCTCTTTATCTCTGACTTTCCTCTTCTCGAAGGCTATTAATTAACATTAATTTAATGCATAAGATCCACTCCTGCTTTTTCCATCGCTTCCATTTAATTACAATGAATGGCCATTTTTCATTAATATAATTGTGTTTTAATTGCATGCGTTTGTTTAATCTTTACTTTCGATTTGTTATTAATGTTTTCTTCTGGTAGGCTCTACTCTATATCGGTTTTGAATATTTTTTTTTCTTTTATCCCACAGTCTGACTTCTTAAAAAGATTGTAGTGGACGTGGTAGGGAAAAATATGAGAAAGAAGATTGGTAGAGATAAGATGGACTACGGATGTACTACGTCTGCCAACCTTTGATGACTTTATTTCTGCCGGAAATTTATCACAACTTGGCCTATAGTCTATCTACATTGAAATGGTCGTAAGTACAATTTTTTTATGATTTAATGGGACTTTTACTTGAATACACCCTATTTGTTTTCTCTTTTCTTGTTCCTTTCGAAGATTTTCGTTTCGATCGCTTTATCTTTTCTGTCCATTGTGATCTCTTATATTGTGCTAAAACCTTTTATTATTTTACTGGTGAGTTCCTTGGAATGTTTTCCTGAGAATTGAACCAGCCTGACCGCAAATCAACTGCAAATAGTATATAGTTTATACTGGGATATAAGTTTCTACATTTGGTATTTAAAACAGAATTCCGTCATATTCACACGCATATTAAGTCCTTTGTCATCGTTTCATGTACTCGTCATGTTGTCCTTAGGGTCTTCTTTAGTATTACATTTTCTCGCCTTAGACCGTTCCCATTAAGACACATTCTCATTGTCTTGTGCCTTAGACATCCTCACTGCGCCTTATCGCAGCACCCGCTTGCAACCTCCTCTGTCTAAGGCCGCTGGTACATTCATCCTGCTTTTAGCTCTCTCCATATTTCCCTCACCCCCTTCCGCCCTGACTCGGAGTCGCCTCTCTGTCGTTGTAATTCCCTTCTTCCCACACCTCACTCCCTTACAACCCCTCAAAGCCCTCCTGAGACTCTCACTCACTCTCCACCCCGAACTCTCCCTCCTCCCCCGTCCTCCCGCCTCATCCGCCCATTCCCCATTCTTCGCTCTCTCTCTCTTACATTAATCCCGCTCCATTCCGTAAATTCTCCTCACAAAACTCCTTGGACCCTTAATTTCCTCGACTGATTCATGCACTCTCTCTCTCTTTCTCTCCGCTTCTCCCTCCCCTCGTCCCCAAACCATCTCCGTCCAATCCCCCCCACCCCGACCAAACTCCTCGGGCCTTAGCATCCATCCCACCCCCCTCTCCGGCCCGCCTTTCCAACTTCCTCCCCTTCGTTCCGCAAACTCCTTGAGGCTTAAACTCGGCCTACCTCGCGATTTATCTCTTTAACTCTATCCTCTCGCCTCTACTCGATTCTTACCTCGAGGCAATCCATCATCCACTCTCGCCGTCCTTTCTTGCTGGCGGGAACTTTATACAAGTTTTCTATCAGTCGGACATAAAGCGGCCGCGCGCCACTCGGAATCACAGGAAAGGGACCAAGGACTGCGAGGGGAAGAAGAAGTGGAAGGAGAAGTGAGGGAATTATAGTTAAACAGTCAAACTGTGGTGCGAAGGAGATAGTGTGTGTATGTCATGCGGAGAGAGAGAAAGAGGGGGTGAGAGAGTGACTGACGGCGTGGAGAAGGGGGGGTTGGGTGGGTGGTGGAGAGGACGTTGCGGCTGGGGGGGCAAGGGAGGGAAGAAGGGGAGAAACACATTAATCGATCACCTTGTAGCTTCTACTGTTTGTAATATAAGATATGGGAAAGGGTGTCTTCGTCCTACTTGAGAATAAGGGTCACTTCCACCAATTTCCTTCCCCCCTCTCTCTTTGTTGTCATTGTTTCGTAATTTCGACCAAAAAATCTCGTCGGAGAATCCCAAAGATATGAACTTTAAAAATTAAAAAAAATATATATTTGTATGAAAACACAAATTTAATATGAAGGTCAGAAACAAAAAAAATAATTAGTGATTTCGTTTGGTGAAAATACAAAAAAGACAGAATATTGATGTTCTGGAATGCTCTTTGTTCCTGGTACAGAAAATGAGTATTTTCACCCAAACTTTCAGATTACTTAACCCGACGGAAATGATGAAAAATAAGCCATCCAAGTTTTGAAATAGCTCTTGGAACTTAATGAGAACACTGCGGTTATTTTGTGTTTTAAAAACGACATGAATTAAATATATTATTTCAGTTGAACCCACGTATGTTATCAAATTTACACTCCAAAAAGTAACGTAATATTTTTCGTTTTCCTGAAGCCACATAAGTTTTAATACTTAAAAAAGTTTAAGATACTGAGGGAGTGTTAAACATTTAAAGGTATTATAGAAACTTGCACATTACATTCTCTTGAAATGATATTACTATAAGATTGGTTAAATTTTAGTTATATGTAAGTAAATATTGGAAATTAGGTTACAAACACAAACACAAAAATTAAGGAACTCACTTGTTTTTTTGAATTTTGGTGAATGCTAAATACCACCTTATTCAAAAGGGAGAGTGGGTGCAAATGACTCTCTATTAAATATAAAATTCCTCATACCTAGGTTAATTAATCTAAGCTAAGATAGGAGGAAGGAAATATAAGCTAATTAAATGTGTCATCGTTACTTAGTTACGCTATCTAATTAAATAATTCTATCAGAATTTTGAATTTTATCCACATTGACAGCAGCTCCAGTAATATGGAAATTATAAATGTGATGATATTCAACCTCACACGATATTGAAAATGAGTTTCAACAAACATCCATGAAGGATACTCGAGTAATAAGGTGAACGATGACGAAACTTATATTGCTCGTGTCATCGAGATTAATACAATTTTGTGTATTTGGAGTGTACTAACGTGGGACTAATTTGCTTCTTCCCGCGGTGAGCTTGTTTCCGAAAATTCCCATTTCGCTTTCCATCTTAGTGCCGCCGCATGAACTTGTATACACCAATCGCGTACACAACTTCGGAATTGGCAGATGTTTCGCCAGGTGTACATATGTTTGAAAAGCGACATTATCCCTCACCGACTAGACCAAACCGCAGAGTATCTCTCGTCCCCGTCGTTTAATTATGCAAGTTCAAACATGAAATGTTGTTACCATTGTATTTGGTCGGCCTTGGTTAAGGGAGAGCGAAAGGATTAGGAAGAGAAACACAAAGAGGGGGAAGATTAATTTTGCTCAGGGTCACCAAAGGAAGTTGGATTCAAGGGGGAATATCGTTACGCTGAGAAACAGGGTTTTCACATTAGAGAATGTGGGGGATGTAGGATTTTATCGTTTTCTGGAAGAAGATTTTAACAGGATGTTCTAGATTGGCATTAATTTATATTAATTATGTTTTTAATCACTATTCTTATTTATAAAATGGTTGTATGTTTAATTGAAAACTATAGAGGTAAATATACTCTGTGTATGGTTTAGCTACTGGTATGGTAAACCTTAATTCTTATCACGAGGTATATGTTTAGGCAAAAGTACTGATAATGTCGATATATGTGCATGTAACATCAGATTCGATTAAAACTATAAAATGATATTTTCTTCGATTAGAGGGAACTGGTTGGTAATTTTCTAAATTTTAAAGTAGGGGTACTATTAAGTTATTATAAGAATGTTCTTAATTGTCATTCTATTTTTAGTGCAATAATTGAATATATATTGTTGGACTAGAATAATTGCCATGTAACATAATAAAAGCAACTCAATATAATACAATTATAGACATTTATTTTAATATACCTGGTTTGGTATTAAGTATAATTATATTTCTTCAATGTTCCAAATGATATAAGGCTATTTTATTTATTATCATCTTTATAAGCAGGAGAGTGACGCCTTACCCAATCCTAGTCTGCTATTAAAAAAATAATGAATTCAGTATATATATTGAATTTATGGATACTTTTACATTGTATTAGTGTGTAGATTGAATTAAAGTATTTTTAAAGAATAGTTAAAGTCTTGCTTCGAGTTAGAAATGTAGGGAACCAACTATTTCAACCAATAATCCATTTTAATGTAATACATGCCGTGATAAGACTGAGAATGAGACCATGTTTTGAACGGAAATGATCATGATAATAAATTATTGGAGGTAATTGATATCATAATAAACAATGGCGGTGTAAAGCTCTTATTCTGTAAGAAGATTCCTGGTATAGACAAATATCAATTTAAATTCCTATAAATGCTAAATGATCGTGTACATATGTGACTTTCGAGTAGATGAGAATCCGAATATTAAAGATAGTCTACGATCCGGTTAGAGAAAAAGTATCGTATAAGCCAAAACATTATCTATTTAAGAACTTAATAACTCTTTGATGTTTTAAGATAACTATCATGTGGCATTTTGAAAGGGGATAAAGGAAGCCATAGTATGTCATGTAGCTGTCCATTTTAGATGCAGAAACGTTTTCAGATGCAGTTGTATTGAATAAATCTCATTGATATAGGCCTTAGAAGATTGTAAATTAGGGAATTATTAATAGATCTGCTAGGTTTGGACTAACTTAGTAAATGTATTTTATTCTATTAACTTAAAATAATTTTAGAGATATATTCAAGACATATTCATGTGTGCCAAAGCGCTTAAAATTGGAAGGATTCACTAATTTTACAATGGAAAATCTTTAGAATGAAAACATTGTATTAATAATAGTTGATTAAATAACTACATTAGATCGACTATTTTAAATCTGAAATTATTCACTCCAAGTAATTTTTCTGGAATTATTAATAAAAACTAGGCTCAACTAAACGCATTTATTGCTTACATGTCAAATGAACCGTCTTGTTCCCTTACATCTCGTATTGAATTGCTTATTTAATATGTTTTTAGGGCATAGAATTAGGTTGAAAACTTTTAATGTAATATTTCGATATATGTCATGTGTCAGGTAACTTAATGATATAGTGAAATGCTTTGAAAAGTAAACAAAAACAATTTGTTGTCAGATATTTCATGGTAGTAAAAATAATGACGGCTTATTGTTTGCGACGAAAGTAGAGAATGTGGACTCATAATTGAATTTTATTTTGTTTATTCTTGTCCCACTTATGTTTTCTCTTAACACCCCTAATGCTTAATTTAAGAAATAGATTTCAAAATTGATACATTAGGAGTGAACACTATGTAGCAGAAGTATGACATCCTTTTTAATGAAGAGTAATTGGGATAAATAACCACTGCTGCAAGAATACCTTAAATATTTTTATCTCTGGTCAAACACAATATTTACTAGCTATAAATCACGAAATAAAAGATGTATTTTTTATATGTTGGTAGAACTGGGCGTGTGCATGGATTGATTTTATTAAACCCCCTTAGGGTGAAACGCATTTACATTGTGTTTCCCATACCCATTTGGGGGAAATATAGCGTCGTACGCTAGGGTAATAACTTACGAGTATAGATAGTTTTTAAACTAATGGATTTTGCTGAATAAAGTGATATTGTTTTTAATGAAGCTGCTTATTTTGAATGGTTTAAGATGATTTTCTCGGAATTTTGCATGGTTAATCAAGGTTGTAATAGGCTATTGTAGAAGAAATACGAAGGGATGCTAAGCGTTAATGACTTATTACAGAGAACTATGAACCTTTATTGTCGGCAGATGGCACATGATGACTGTGCTTTGGCCGGGTAGCGTAGGATATTTGAATGGAAACGAGATAAGGAAAGGGCTGTGTAAACGGATTGGGATCGGAAAAGCTTAATGCCTTTAAATGCAGTCAATCTGCTTAATGTTCCCTGAGCGCTGGAGTTTGCTTGACCATCGAGACGCCTGTGGCATAACGCTTTAGCAAATCACCATTCCTTTTTCCACCTCCACATCCTGTTTTCTCGTCAATTATCCTAATCTACCATGGTGACCGCATTCATGCTGAGCCACTCATCGACGCTGAAAGTTCAGCGCTCATCAGTAATAGACCATCAACACTGGACGATCTTCCATCATCCGCTGCAATAAACACATTCTTGATTCCCCCCTCCCCCCCTAAGCGTACATCAAACCACTCCCCCCCCACTCTCTGGAACAGCATCGGCAAATGGACATCATCCCCTCATTCCATGCAATGGGATCTACGTCATCACTTAGTGACGAAAGCTTTTGATGGATTATCACGTAATGCTCATAGAATTCTTGGAGACTTCACACTATGTCATTTTGTCTTGTCCATTGAAACTAGTCTTTCACATGACACCTCCCACAAATGTGTCGGCATGATTAAGCTTAGCAATTCAAATTATTTATTTTTTTCCTCATTCGATTCCATCTACAATACGGTTTAGTTATGTTTACTAACTGTAAATTCATCGCCGATCCACAGCAAAATATGTCCCAATTAAGTTCCCAACTAAATGAAATTAAAAAGTACACTTAAATTGATGAAACAACCGTGGACACTTGTATTTTCCACCGAATTTTGTTAATATGATTAGACTGCTGGTTAACGTTTAGATAATGATTTTCAACTTGTGAAATAATACATTTGAAACAATTATGTGTACTTCATAAACTTCTCGTCTTTGATTGATTATGGGCGGGGGTCTGAAATAGATGTTTAAGTCATATCGTAGTACTGTGGAAGAGTCCCTGGAGAACCGCTGTCGGCCACTTAGTGCTTTCTGTGAGAGATATATCAGAGTGGCATATCCTCATTTAGTGGTGTGTTTTCACTGCTTTCTTTCTATTTTGGATTGATTGTTATGGACGATACTTTCATAAGTGAGAATTTTGAAGATACAGTGATCTTTATGTATGCAGCTTCGATCTGTCGCACATCTTAATAATCTTCTGAGAAAGCCTTTCTTAATTTTTTCAATATAAAATACATCTTATATCATGTTTTCAATGTCCCTTTTGATAAAATAAGCTGTAGCACGTAGTAGAAACATGTGGTAATAAATAGAATTAACAAAAAATACTTTTGTTTCGTGCGTCACTCTAAAAAATCAAAGAATATATCTTGCATAATTATGTCATATAAATAAATATCAGGCAGTCATCATGCCAAATTTAAGACGAGTCCTTTTAAAATTGAGAACCATTGTTTTATATGACAGATTTGGTTATTATATTGAATATTTTATATTTTTCATTGAATAATATTTGAACTGAAGGAATTAAGGTCGAGTTTTCATCCTAATGTTAAGTGAATCACCATGTTCCACTTTTCAGTTGAATCCTACCTGAATGTTTTTATGAAGTAGCGTCGTAGGAAGCTCTGTTGAACTATATCGCTTCTCTTGGGACGAAATTATTTAGAGGAATATAAAGTTCTGATGATTAATGAAAAGTTTTTTTTTTCACCTGAGGTGAAGTTCTTTTCTTCAAAGAAAAAGAGATTCTAGTTGTGATTAATAACTTTGAACCCAAAAGTTCCTCTCATTGCATTATTAATTCTTATTTACTTGCTATTACCTTTCAGTTTTAATTGAATTTTAAATTTGTTTACATTATTCTTTGCTTACACTAATTTTCATTCTCTCTCTTCCTTTATTAAATCCATTATATTTTTCTTTATTCGATTACATTCCTCCGTTAACTCGCTTGATTATCTCTGGAAAACCATTCATGTTTTTCTAGTGGTCCTACATTCCTTCGAATTTTCACTCCGGCGTGATGGGTTTTATTCCTTTGAGAATGAACCAAATTCCTTTTTGAGAACACATTAGCGAATTTTGCTTGACAAGATTTTTCCATTATTTATTTTTTGTCCTGGCAGCGTAACAAGAATCATTATCAAGATAAAAGCCGGATATGGATGAGCTGTGAGCATTCACATGTTTTCAAAATTAAAGTCTGTTTACCAATCGATATCCAGATTTCCTGACATAAGATAATCTTCCGAAAACAACATTTATTAATTGTACATGTATTATTTAAACAAAGGTGTTACAACAATTCCATGTAGTAGCAAAAAATTGAAATTAATTCAGGGACCCCAGTCAAGGATACCTCTCGTGCACCTATCTTCATCATCAGGTACTAGTGATGACTTTAGGGGTTGAAACTAGTTAAACTAAATGCATATTTACTGGGAATACAATGCTTTGATTTAATCTCGAAATGGGTTTGAATAAGACTTACCACCAGCCTAGCCAAAATGATCGAGAAGGTATTAGCCCAAAGAATGACTGACTTAGAAAGTCAATGATGTCTTTCATCAGCACTATTACGGAATTCCGGACTCAGAGCTACGCGGCCGACATCGCACACCCCTGATGAGCAAAGCTAACGAAGCCATCAACCAGAGATTCACCGCGGCCATATTTCTCATTAATAAAAGGACATTTGACAGTTTAGCACGATGGGCTGATTGAGAAGCTATCTCTCACACTTGGAATCCCATCGAACCTGTTTCACCTCGTCAACGGACTTCCAATTAACAGAAGCGCGAGAATAAGAGTGGGAGAACACCTCTCCACGCTTTTTAACCCTACAGCGCTTTCAGCAAGTACAATCCTTCCTCCGTTTCCACTCTTCCAGTATTGCTGGGCTAAGCCGATCGACAAGAGGAAACCTAATGCCACAACTCGCAATACTCGAATGAAACTACCCTCTTGGCAACAGTCGAGTACCAAGATGTAGCAATGAAACACCTCAAGAGGCGCTAACATCCAGTATTACTACATCAAACCAAAACACCATACCACCAAACTAGAAGGATGGTTTCGACGTCGTTGACTTCGCCCCAACCCGATCAAATCAAAATTACTAATCTTTGCAGACGGGTGCGATTTACGACAACAAGGGAAGTTAACATAAACGGTTCAGATATGGAACCAAACAATAGCACCGCACAAGTCAGCGAACTGCCTTGGAATTAAACTAGAGAATCACCTAACGTTAATGGAACACAGCTCAGACATCAGTGAAAGGCGAAGCAGGAGCAACCTCAGCAGAGCAGTGAGAGCAAATGGGTAAGGTGCCACCGAAGAGTGCGGCCTGCTTCTGCTTCTTCTTCTCTTGCCCGTCATTTATTACGCCTTTTGTCCTCGGCTTTAAAAATTCCATACGCGCTACAAATTAATGAAAAATCGTTCATTATATTTTCATTTACGCCTTTGTTGATAATTAAAGTATTGTACATGATAATGGAGGGTAATCAATCGGTTAATGTATGAACACCAGAAAAGTACTACCTAGCCTCACGTAAAATATGAATCCCTCTTCAACTCTGCGGACTTCCTACCAGTTATCTATTTAGAGTATCTACGTTCTCCCTCCATTACAGTCTTCTTCGCCATGATATCTGTCCCATCGGTTCCCCTCTTATTGTAAGTGTATTCACATCATTCTCTTCCGATGGCCCTTCGGACGATTTCACTCTTGACTATTCGCGGAAATGATCCTCGTCGGATCGGGACGGTGTCAGCCTCCAATAATGATCATTTTCCTACGTTTCGATTAAAATGACTTGATAAAATGATACGGTTTCAGGTGTAACTTTGTGGAAGTCCAACATACAAGGAGTATAGGAAGTAACTCTGCAGTTTCCACATGAAAATTTATTATGCACGACCATGGTTGTATAGCAAGGCTACATCACCAGGTCCTGATGATGATGTAGCCTTGCAAATGAAATTAAAAAATTAAAAATACGTTACTTTGCTTTTTCACAGACATTAACTTTATTTTTCCGACTAGTTTCGCTGTACAAGCATTTTCAAGGATGTGGTACCAAGTCTTTTTTAACTCACT